>JAHZNE010000620.1:0-10478 GCA_027744055.1 Callyntrura sp. NNG-2020
GAGCTGTTTTGTAACACCTTCAATGGAAAGCCTTATTAATTTTGGACAAAAGACGAAAAGTAAAAGTGGGAGAGTGTGCAGCTTGCCTACTTTCACGGGGATGCCGGCTGTGCAAAAAAACCAGGGAGAGAGAGAAAGTTCTCGTTTTTCCGGAGGAGACATAGCTGTAGGTCAAGTATAATTTGGGATAACCCTACAGGATATATATACGGGGTCTCTTGTTTCAGAGTATTTTCGAGGTTAATACGAGTATCGTTGTTCCCTTTTTCACACGGTCTACCAGCGCCTACCGTATAAGAGAAGGTTGGCAGCGTCCCTGACGAAAAAATAGTTCATCATCCCTGCTTTTGCAAAAATGCGTCACGATCCTACATTACGGCTGTATACCCAGATCGATTTTACTTTTTTGGTGGAGAGATAGATGCAAGTTCTTTATCGTCTGTGTTGAAGGGGACTGCAGACAGGAGACTCCTTCAACCGGAGTAGCAAGACATGATTTGTTAAAATGTCTTGGTTGAGAAAACAACAAATTTCTTTGCATTTGCATCATATGACTTTTTATCTACTCTTTTTTTATCCTTTTTTTCCTCTTCTTTTCCTGCATTTAATGCAAGATGACGTACACACATATGTAAATGCCCAAAAAACGTTGTGCAACATTTTTATGGACTCTACACAAAAAAAGGAAAGCTAAAAAGCAACAAAAGGAAGAGAAAAAAAAACAGGAATATAAATAATGTACAATTGGCAGGGTAGAAGGAGAGTAAAAGTCCAATGTGAAATTTGTACACAAGTATAATGTATATTCATCAATTCCCTCGTTGAGACTGAAATGCTCGCTCTCTCCTCTATCATGTTCGCTTGTAAAACGGATTCCACTGCACAAACATCATCATCTTGGATGATGTCTGTCTGTACTCGAATAAAACACAGGGACTCTTAATTCACTTCTTTTCTACGTACCATCCTTCCTGTTACCACCACCACCACCACCACCGCTACCGTGCTGACACGTCAAGTGGAACACCAGCGACGAAAATAGGAGGTTGAGGAGAGAGAGAGAGAATTGTCTGCTGTGCATTTAGCAAAACGAAAACCGAAATATTTTCCCCTACAACATGTAGCTGGTTTCCCTGTGCATAATTCTAAACACAACATAGTTTCATTTTACTCAAGTTACCAGCTTGTTCATAGGAGCGTTACGTTGTTAACAGCCGACTTCATATTGCTACTTTCCCCGCACTCCGGTGCTTCGTCTCTACCGCATTGTATTACTATTCTGGGTACTACTTTCCTGGGTGTCCTCGTTCTTTTTTGCGAAAAAAGTGGAGAACTCTTCGAAGAAGGCAAGAGCAATCAACCAACAGATGAGTGGCAAGCAGGAGAAGGAGATAAAGAGGGCGAAGGCCAAATAAGCATCATCTGGCTAGGAGGTTTTGGTTACCTACATCCCTACATTAACACGTACTTTTGTCAGGATCTCTCTCCTTCTAAAGCTGGTCTTAAGTCGGGTGCATGTGTACAGTGTACGGGCGATGCAGTATAACGAGGTTTTAAATTACGCACAAAAATAGCTTATCGTCTTACACAACTGCACCATGTAGTAGACCACTTTATTGAAAGCTGCTTTCATCATTTTTGAGGGGGTTTATTGTGGGAAAATTTCATTTGGGAAATTTTACGGAATTTGTATTAAAATGTGGGTGTACCCTTGCAGTTTTTGTGGAAAAGGGGCAAGTACAAAAATACAAGAGTCCTAAGGAGAAAGTAAACAGATTTTAAAGGATTTCGGAGAACTTTAAAATGCTTTCTACAAATTTCCATGCATATAAGCTTAAAATGAAGTGGTCATTAATGAGATTACTGGTTAATTTTAGCCGTAAATATATCAGGAAGCCACTTTCAACTGTAAAATAGCTTTCCCCTGCAGTGAATGAAAGTCAAATAGGAGAACCTCTTCTAAAAAAGGTCTGGAAAAAAGGAGAGAGAAAACTTTCTCTTTTCAAACTTAAACTTAAACTTTCCGGTTGCAATGATCACTATCGTAATATGTTACTACAACAAGGAAAATTATGTTACCGGCGGTATTGGAACAGTGAAAGACGTTAGTTATTAGAAAAGACGGTGACAGCTCGATTGATATTATGACAAAAGGGATTTATCCTCGTGCATATCCTCCTTTCTTGTATATTAAATGACGGCACGGAAAAGGATGCGCCGTATTATTCCTGTTCCCACATCCGTGCTGTAGCAGGAAGAACAAAGACCCACATGCCATTACATAATGCTCCGTTGCCACGTTCACTTGGAGGGAAACAGAGAGCCCAGAAAATGGCAACTTTTAGGGAAACGAGTGCACTACAATAGAACAGGGTATGGATGATGGTGTTTTGGTGTGAAAGGGAAGAAAAAACACACAGAGGAGCGCGTAGACAGTTTTAGAGATCAGCTCTAAAATATATTTACGTTTCGTATATCCACCTATTCGTTGCTGGCTCCCGCATAAACAGATAAATAGCACGGGAACGTGTAATACCGGAGAAAGCGAAAACATTGCCCAATAACAGTAATAGATGTGTTATACCATATAGGACCGTGGTGTTTTGGAACAATGGACTCTGGGGATCGCTTATATCCTTTGGAGCATCAGATGAAGCATCTGAATATTCTGTCCGCTCATGTTTTCATTCGCTTTTCTTAATGCAATAAGGGACATTGGGAGTTACTGTGGACATTTCCTTTTTATGCTTGATAGCTAAACCAATTTGCCTTGAGATCATGAATGCAAGTTAACATCTCGCAAAGCTGGTATTCATTTCAGTCTCCTCGCGCTCCTTCTAAAAGTGTTTGTCTCTATCCCTCCCTCTCTCTCTCTCTCGCTTTCTCTCTTTCTGGGTGTATGTATGCGTGGTGGTGTTGACTTCGTGACAGGAAAAAGTGAGCTGCTTGTTGCCTCTTTTTCTGTCTTCCTATCTTCCCCTCTCCTCTCTCTCTCTCTCTCTCTCTGTCGGCAACATAAATACAACTCCACTTTCATTTCTTCGCCAGCTTTCTTGATAATGTTTCTTTCCATAATTCAAGAAATCCCAGGGACAAAAACTCCTGCGCGTACCAAAACGTACATCTTCTTGCCTACAACCCTGTAACCCTGTATATATTTAGGAAAAGGCCTGTGTATGCAACGTAGCAGGGTAGAACCGAGACAATTTTAAATGGCCCTGTGTGTGCAGAATCAAGACCATCGTCGTTTGCTTTGTTCCTAAGTGGATACGTGACGAAGCTCATTCTCGTTAGAAATTCAGCAAATAGAACGAACATCTTTTAAATTGTAATTGAATAGCGTGAAAGCCGAGGGAATTTTGGAGATGTGCACGTTTCCTCAGGTGTACAATGTATCGGATACTATTTGGACGGCGGGTTAAAAATTTAAATTAAGCTGTACGCCTTAAATATTCACCGAAAACGTTTCGCGTTTCTTCCCCCGTCAATGTGTCTTGCAATTTTCAACAGACGTGGACCCAATTTTCAAATGACCCTGTTTTCTCTAATCGGAGTGTGTAGCCTCCCATAAGTGATCCGAAACGACCAGAGAGCGAGAGATAGCGTGCAGTAGTCCTCTTACAGGGAGTAAATAACGGATCGGGAAAATAGTAGGTCGTTTAATCGAATTGGTGAATAAATGATGCCGTACTGCCACTTGCATGACCAAAATGCCTTGATGATGGAAAATTTAAAAAATGGATGGAGCGAATGAATTGAAAATTTTAACGTTCAGCATACTTTATTTTCTTTCAAACTTAAAATTACGACAAGGTGACTCTCTAAGTGATTAGCATCTGTACACTCCTTACATGTTATATACTGTACTACTTAAATGCCTATACCTATACAATTACACCAGTTTATTAGTGACCAGGTAGAGGGACATAATAAATTAATTAAGTTGTCGTTGAAAATAAAGAAAGGAATTATTATCATTCGTAGATAGTATAGGTATAGGAAGGTATATTTGTATCTATTTTGTAAGAGAACCGGTTTATAATTTCACCTGTTTACCTGTCTACGTCAATATGTGTTAGGTATATGTGCACTTACATGACTATATATGGCTTTTTCTCGCGCGTTCACAATTCCTTGTGTGGTGGTGGTGTGTGTGTAGCCATTTGGAAAAGAGAGCATGAAATTTTTACGGACCTTTTCAAGAATGCTCTTTCCAATTACATGGCTTTTTGACTAAACAACCAAAGCATTAACAAACTTGTGTGGTGTTGTTGACTGTACTTTCTTAAAAGAGAATTTAATTTGTAATTTTTTCTTCTTCTCTCAAATGGTGGTAATACCTATAGGATATATACTTATATTTTTGACCGGTGTGCCACGTTACCCCGTATAATTGTACTGTTAGCTGGCAGACGAAAATATATTGTTTTTCCCCATGCCCTCTTCTCCCAATTTATCATATTATCAGATAATACGTTAGGATGAATGATAGGTAGCTTTCTCTCGAGTTGGGTGCACCAACGTTTGTGCTTTCCTTATCCCGTAAACAAGATTAGATTTGTTGAGAGGACTAGCAGAGTGAATCCGAGCAATCTCCCCTGTTCTCCTCCCTGGAGGCTGGAGGCGCCTGTAAAGGAAACAAAAAAAAAGAATCACGGGTGTAGTCCGTCGTAATAAATAAATAATAAACGCCGTTAGGACACAACGCTGTCTTAGAATGCCAAAGTGAAAGGTGACGCACAAGGAGGGTTCTCGAGAAAAATGGAAATTCTAAATATGTCGTGTTATATTTTTGGCACGCCAATTTCAACGTCACACCAGATTACGTATAATGTCTAACATCAGGGCTAAATGTAATCCTATAATTCCCTTTATCATTCCTCCGGGGATGAATTAAATTGAACGGATGCACCAGAAGGCGATCTCTTATTCATGCAAAGTATCGCGTTGCAAATTTCATGTAAATTTCCTTTAGCGTTGCTTCCAAGTCGCAGAAAAATGCGACGGAAAGGATTACGGCAAGGATCATCGTTCTCAATATGGGGCTCTGCATCAAAGTGAGCGATTGCTGGTCTACCTATACCCTTTACATAAACAACACCACAAACCGTCACTTTCCCCGTATAACGGTACCTTGCTGCTACTATAAACCATAACCCCCCACCCCCCTCCCCATAAAAATTTGTATATGCCCACCCGGTTGATAAATGTCTGCATTATAAGAGCTCTTATTGTGGGGTTTTTGGTTGCTACTGCTTTTTTCCTTCCTTTTGTATTCTTTTGTTTATTTACTGCATTACTATAAAAAAATGGTAGATGTTTGGTAGGTAGTATATTTTCCGGCTGGTGATGAAACCTTCAATAAGATTGAGGAAGTGGTGGAACTGAGGAGGAAGAAGTACTTACGGAGCAAAAAAGGAAGAAATCAAACTCTAAAAGCATGACCGACACAAACACGACAACTAGAGCATTACTAAAGCAGGAAGAAGGACGGCTCGAGAGAGAGAGAGAGAGAGAGAAAGAGAGAAAAAAACGGGGGAAAGCTAAAAAGAGACAGGGTATTACCGGCTAAAAGTCGATTGTGTCCAGGGGAGGACGGCTGAGCATTAATACTTGCTTGGCTCACCGTTTTCTTGGTGACCCAATATCCGTTCCCAATTGTCGCAGTGCACTTAAGCTCTAGAATCCCGGATCGAAAATGTTTTGCCTCTACCTGGAATCTCAGCCCAAGGACGGAAGTTTCCAGCCCATCTCGTTCGGATATTGGAAGATATTCGATCACGTCGCCATTGTTGGGCTGGATATTTTTTTGTCGTATTTTTAGCCCCACATCAGAGGAGAGATAATAGAAGGGAGAAAAAAAGAAAAGGGATTACTTATAAAGCCTTTTAATATGCTTCTCTTCTACTCCCATCTGTTCCTGGGAAGAAAATTTATTTTACATTATCTGCCATAAATGAGCATTCATGTTCTCTTTTGTCACACGCAGGTTGTCTGTGTGTGTGTGTTTATGCAGAGGAGAGCACGTTTTTAAATATAAATTGTGTTAAAATGTTCTTTTGAACAAGAATAGAATATTTTTTACATACTTTTTCATCATTTATGTAAAACATGAGTGACGCCACGGGTTTGCTTTCAAAGCAGGTACAATTACAGTCGACGATATCACCCAGGCTGACTACGGAATGTACCCCGCTAATTTCCGGATCCCCTTTTGGTGGAGCTGAAAATTGAAAAAGTTGGAGAGGAAGACCGAGAGAAAAGACAGCAAGAGGGAAAGTCACAAGAAAAGTCGGGGTTTTGCGGGCATTTATGCCCGATTTGGGCTCCCCACTTGGGTAAGCGTGTGGGCACAAAGATTACGAGATTCCTCCTATCAAGGAAGACATGCTCTGTGGGTTCTACTACTACAATGCGGGACCAGATTTGCGAACCTCAAATGAATATTTAATAGGGATGAAATGCAATTACCGATGACTATGATATCGCCTTGCCTGGCCAAAGTACGGAATGACGGACGGTCTGCAGACACTTCACATCTGTACGAGCCACTCGTCATCAACGTAACGTTTTTGAGTACCACCGTGTTTAGACTAGACTGCACGGTCTGTGGGGACAGCAAGAGGGAAAGTTTTACACGGGTGTTTCATTTGTCAAAAGCGGCGTGGTGTTTCCCCACAATAGTAATAATGATATATTTTTAGTTTTTACCAAAGGGGGCGTAACTTGTTATGAATAACTTACATCCACATGAACGCCATCCACAGGGAAGGTTAACATCCGAGAGCGGGGATGCTCCGAGTATCGGAAAAACTCGTGATTATCCTTGTACCATTTGAGAGATAAAAGTTGGTCCGACTCCACATCGAAATCACAAGTCAGCACAATCGTCGAGTCTTTGGCGGCGTACTGGGGAATCACAACGCTTTCCAACTTTATCCCAATTACCAGTGCTGGAAATAAAATATAAGTTACACAAACAATAATTAGCACTAATTGCCTTTTCTGCTGGCTGCCGGCGGATGTGTACGGCTCACCCAGGCCGACCTGGGAGTGAGTATGTGTGCAATATGTGTTATTATTGTTGTTGTTTTATTTTTAATCGTCGGAGATTACAAAGTCATTCCTTTTGCTTTCCCTGACGGGAAACCAATGCCAAAAACCACACGGAGGAATAAATATGGTGCAGTCGTGCATATTTTAAAGCGGTCCTGCTTGTCTCAGGAGCTCTCTGGGCATTTCATCTCATTTTGGGGGAAACGGGAACAAATTACCGTTTTCTAGCAATCCAAAGCTGTCTTGTGTCCTTCTCAGATTACATGAATAAAGCATTTTTTTAACTCCAACGTTAATTCATTTCCCTACTCTTCCGCGCCGCGTCACTCTCTTTGGAAAGAGAGGTCGGGTACGGAAAAACGTACCGCACGTGAAGGACGACGGGAATGACGAACGAGTCGTCAAAATTCGGATACAACTTCATATGCATCTATTATGTATTTTTGTTACGGAAGTTTCCCTCTGACAGTGAAAGGCACGTAAGCAAACACCATACCACCTTGAAGGGAGTAATAATAATATGCAACTATTCGATACCTCTGCAGTACCACATGTCATCTCTAACGTCGCTTCCATCATCATCATCTAAAAATTACGAAATGAGCCCGAAACGTAATTAGATTTTTAGTTCCAGCCAATCCGCCTTGGCGAACCTTGGTAATTTGATACAACATATTAACATGTTTTGTTCCATGTGACCCATTTCCCACGCTGCTATTTTTTTCTTCCCAAGTGCTGCTCTCTTATTAAACAGGGTAATTTTACTTATGCACGCCATGCGACGACCGCAATAAGAAGGAAATAAAGAGGCTGTTTGCCTTTTGTATTCATTACGCTGTGTTGCAAACCTTTTTTATTGCTTATTGTTATTAGCCCCCGCCTTTGTATACTTTCTGGGAAGTGGAATAATCACTAGGAATAACATCATTATAGAAGAGTACGTAAGCACTTGTAAGAAACATGACTCTGTTTTTGTGCAGCCAGTCGTCAACGCGTCTTCGCGTCGGGATTTGGGTACAGAGTTGAGCCCAGTGACGGAATGACATAGCGACTTGCAGGAAATGTATGCACTCCACAGAAACAGGGAAGCCCTTCAGCTTTCCCTGCCTCATTTATCATCGCGCGGACAGAAAAATGTAAACAAAACACATGCAGAGAGAGAGAGGGAGAGGAAGAGACATGATTTGTCAGTGAAAGCTTTACTCGCCACACCAACGGGAAAGTGCAGGAGAAAGCGCAAACGGGGAAAAATAGATAGAGCCCTTGTATGGTTCAAATGTGACTCCCCAGCGGCTGTTGTATACCCGGGCGCCGACAATGCGCGGTTATTGAATGGCAATAAAAGAAGAAAAAAGTGCGTGCTTAAGAAGAAACATTAATGCATTTTGTGTGCCTCACAATTATTATTATCTGGGTTAGGATGAACAAACTTTGAGAGATGTCATGTAGGGCTTTATTAGTGTTTTGTTGCACGAACCCAGAGAGTATGATGAAAATGGCGAGAAACAATTCCTATTGTTATTGCCCCCCTCTTATCCTTAACCGTTTCTTTTATGAAACTTTCTTATTTTTCTAAGGCTTCGGGTGAAAGAGAGCTGGGGAGAAATTTCGCCAGAGAGAAAAAAATGTATGGCCCAACTCCGCATCTACAATAGTGCTCACTGGCACTAATAATATCATTCGTTTTTTGATACCAACAAAAGACTCTAGTGGCTCTGGTGCAGTAAACCGAGAAAGCAGAGTAGGTCAACTCCCTACCAGCTGGAAATAAGGTGAACCGGGCAGCATTTTAAAGTCTCAAGTTAGGTCAGTTATATATAGAAGGGTTAAATTAAAACTGTCCTTACGAAGGGAGTTCCTCTTTGTATATGACAACATGCAACATGGCCTCCATTTTTGAGGTCTTTGATGAAAGTTGTTAAAATTAATATATCTAAAAAAACTAGCTCCGCCTGGGCAATAAAGTGAAAGTTGGGGAAAGCAGATAGGTAGATAATGAGACTTTATTACTGGGGTACCTATTTTTGCAATTTTGTCAGTTTCAGCATTTTGGGGACTTCCGCTTCAAACAACAAAAGAATGAGAGAAAGTGCAATCTAAACTGTGCTTCATGTTTTGTAAAAGACAAACTGGCACACTGAAACAAAATTTATCTCTTTTTGCTTGCCTTACAAAAAAATGTCCTACCCCCATGTTAGCACTCCGCCTACGCGGGATGCTTCCATGTACGACTACTTATAGGACGATACAACGAACAAATATACAAGATATTATAAGCCTGAAGGTCTTTACTTTATCACAAAATAATATTAATTTCTTCTACAGACGTAATTTTCTTCAATATATTACGCTTTTATTTAAAAATTGATTATTTTAATGGAAACATGTGTTTAGTACAGCAGGGGGCCTTGTTTTCTAAAAAGAGAAAACTTTCTTCTGCAGAGAAAGCAAGTTTTAACAACCAAATTATATGCAACTGATTACACCTGCAGCACATCGGACCTATATATTATGCTGTATGCTGTTTTAATTCAGCCGGGCTGCTCTACATGATATCACGTTGCGTTTTCTCCAAAAAGAGACAATTCGACTAGGCCATACAATATTACTCCCAGCAACTGTTCTACTTTCAGCGGAACTATTTACGTTGGCTTCTTCTACCTTTCTTCGCGTATTATCCGAGTAACAAAGGAGGCGAAGCATTTCAAAAAGGGAAATAATAGCGGAGTGCATAATTTATTTAATGGAATGCTTTTCCGGTGTGTGGAATGCAAAAGTACATACATCAAACTGCAGAAAAAGACAAAACAGCAGCAGAGAGAGAGAGAGAATCCTTTTGAGCTTAAATCTTCCACGGTGTGTGCCTGCTCCAGTTATCTAAACACTTTCGTCCTTGAGAAGTTTCAAAGGAAAGTCACATTTTTTTTCTAGCTTTACTATATACTGCTGCAGTGAAAAGACCTGCACTCACACAAGACCTCCCTACCTTATACCTGCATTAAACCCGGGTTTTATTCTAAAGACGAAGAAAATTTTACAAATTTTTCTTATCTCCCTTCCTTCTTGAGTAACTACTTTGTATACATTGTGTGCAGAAAGTATCACTTTTGTCCTAAATGCTTATTATGATAAATTTTCTAAAAAAAAAAACTGGTGTGCACAATGCATGCATTTTTATTCTCGTTAAGTAAGTGGGCTATCATCTCATTCCGGATGATAATGATTTTATTTGTATTACCTACATAAGCCGTCTATAAATACTGCAGAGATGTTTACTTAATCATAATACTACTTCCAGCTTAAAAAAATGAAGAATGTTGGAGTATCTACCCTGGTTTTGTTAAATATTCCTTTGCGCCAAAACTTGAAAATTTACTTTAAAACTTGTATATGGCATGTATGAAGATGAGGACGTAAACACG
>JAHZNE010000621.1:0-15193 GCA_027744055.1 Callyntrura sp. NNG-2020
ATGGGATTAGTAGAACAGCATGTTTGTATAAATCGCTGCAAATATCAGACTTTTATCCAAATAGATACTCTAAGTTTATCCATTTAATTCTTGTTTTTGGTTACCTTTATTTGTGTCAAGACAATATAGTTACCCCATAGTAAAAAATAAAACTAGACATATTTTTTTTAATGTTTTTTGTTTTATAGATGAATTGTGCGGCTTAAAAACGCTGTAAGTACGATAGAACACAGAAAACATTTTAACAAAAAGCCATTGCCGTTATTCGTCTTTGTTTTCTGTTATGGCTGCCACTTAGCGGCGACATTTGCAAGTCTAACATCTTGTAAGTTTCTTTTTCGGCCGCAGTATCATTATACAACTGTAGGTGGCAGTAATGTGCCCCTTGTTTGCAAACGCGTTGAATACACCATAACGACAAATGCCGCTCTCGTAGTAGAAACATGACGGCATATTCGTATAGATCGTACATACATGCTGATAAAGTGACGACCTCGCAATCCCAATGCACAACTTCTATAGTATACCAGAAGATTCAAATGTCACTAGTCGATTTTTGTCGCAAAAAGTCATGAATATGACACTATTGTATTCTTTCCTTGATGATGGTATCCTTATTTATGAGTTTACTACAGCTACTACAGCAAATATCACCGAAACATTAATATACTAAATAAAAAATACAGTATTTCTTACCTCGAGATCATTAAAGAAAAAGTGGGCATCGGCCAAATTGTAGATGAGCTCCTCCATGGCTATTCCAACATTTATCGTTTTATTTACATCCTGGAAATAAAAGAAAACCGTGCAAACTTTTAAAGTCGGCTACTGGAAAATACCGCTCGCAACTACTTAACTAAAAGCTAATATACAACATAGTAACACTTCTGTAGCTTAGGGAGCGTGCAAATTATCTTTAAAATGTTTATATAAAGCTAATAACACTCCTGGATCGAATTTCCTCGAATTGCTTTTTCAATTCAAGCTAACCGCATTACCTAACGGAATCCCGGAAATGACATGCATGTAAATCAATAGTGTTTTCCGATTTCGGTCGGCGACCACGTCCTGCATTTGCACGTGCTGCACCCAAACAAAATAAACAACTCCATACAAACTGTTATACCCGTCATCATCATCCTATCAAAAGCAGCAATATCAAACTATGAGACCATCGATATCGTTTTTCTTGGAGAGAAACATGCAAAAACATATATCATCATCATCACGCATCGTCTATATCATGTACCAAATATCAACCCGTAATTGAATCCCGTGTATCCCCGAAAACATTTTTTCCCTCCAGATTACACCAATTTTGGTGAATCCCTCAAGGCCTCTTCAAATTTATTGAAACTTCCTTTTAAAAAATCTATTTTACCCAGAAGAACCAAGATAATCGAAAAAATGTACGACGGAGAAATAACATCTAGAGAAGAATGCCACGTTTCTTTTTGTCGTCAGCATCATTCTCGTTTTGCCTGATGCTTTATTCAACACAATAGAAGGGAAATCCATAATACTAAAATAATATAATAATGTTCCCCGACGACGACGACAACGACGATGATGACATTCTTCCCATTTTTATCAAGGAAATAAGACAGTCTTTCTATCCCCCGACATTTTATTCACAACAGCACATCTTGTGCTTCTTCCTCGCTCGCAGCCACCATCACCGCGAGGACATAAACATTGTTGTAATTCCGCGTGTTTACGTAGTTGTTGATGATCATCATGACGATGACGATGTTATTCGCATCTTTATCACGCTCCTCTCGCACAAGATAAAGAGAAACGAGGTATACAGAGGGGAAGAGGGAGAGAGCTCTCTTCTAAGCGAGCGAGTGAGAGAGAAAATGGGAAATGGTGTAGGGTTTCCAAAATACATAAGTCTCAAGTTACACCTTGCTGCTTCTGCTGCTGCTGCTTCATTTTTTTGCTTACCTTTACGTCCTTTCCCTTCTTTCGTTTGTGGGGATGGAGGACTCGGTTCACCTGCTGGAAGGAAAGCTATACTCTCTGCAAAAAATGTAATAAAATAATAATATTTTAGAGAGAATAGCAGGAAAAAACTACCAAATATGTAAGGTTCGACGGTACGACAAAGTAGGAATAATAAATAAAAGGCTCATTAAATTTTTTCTCCGTCGTCGCTCTCACATTTTTTCTCTTCATATTTTAGGAGGTTTTTTAATATAAAAAATCACGAAGACGACGAGAGGAAAGCATGGGATGCTAGAAGCGAAATTTCTCGTGTGTACGTGATAAGAAAAATGGGAGAAGCAAAGGAATTCATTTTATGATATTTTTCGGGAGATAAAAAACAAGGCAGTGAGAGAAACAGGGAGAGCGAGAGAGAGAAATGTCGTTTTAAGAGAAAAAGAGACGATGTTTTTGGAGAGAGAGAGAAATACACAAAGAGTTTTCACGAATGAGCATGTTGGTTGGATAATAGGATGTTATATGAGAAAGGAGAGAGAGAAATGAGTGTGTTGGTTAGAGGCACTGCATTATAGCTATCCCACGATACGTACCAGGAATTGGAGGATTGGTTTGGCCAGAAGAGGAATATGACGAGGGTGTGGCGGAAGATGTGGAGGGTGATGCGTTGTAGTAGTAGGATGTGGCGGAGGCGGCCGAAGATCCGTAGTAAGCGGAAGTAGAGGACGCACCCGAGCTCTGGAAAGAGCTGGCGTACTGTGCATGAGGATGCGGCGGGTGATGATGATGTGGTGGATAGTCTTGATTGTACGGCGGTTGATGATGCGGGTGATGAGGATGGTGAGGGTGATGATGATGATGAGCAGGATGATACGTACCGTATCCAGCTGCCGTTGTCGTACCACCGGAGCCCACCACTACACTTCCAGGAGTGGAAACTGCTCCTGGATAAGTTAGCCCATTGTTGCCCGGACTGCCTGCACCGCCGGTGCTGCTAGCACTGCTGCCACCGATACTGCCTCCGCCACCGCTGGAGATAAACGGGGAACCTCCGTATAAGTAGGCGGCTGCGGCAGCAGCGCCGTTAGCACTGCCTTTACCGCAGGACCGGGCTGCTGGAAAGGGCAAAGAATTGACTGCTTATTGTCAACTTTGTCGCATTTTTATAATTTAATGTGACATGTATGAAAACGTATAAAGGGCTTACAGGGATACGGTTGGGATAGAACGGCCGCCGCTGCAGCCGCTGAGGGGTAACTTTGGCATCCATTGTATAACGAGGATGTTTGAATGTACGAACTCCCTCCGTACCCGCCCATTCCGCTAACACAATTAATAAAAAAAACATTACAGCTACATGCTTAGAGCTATTCTTATAGAAAATACTACTTTAAATGCTATTTTCAGCACTCTCTCGCACTCTCAAGGAGACTACGCGTTCACCTGTTCATAATTTTATATAAAAATTTAGAACTTCATCAACTCTTAATTTACTTTTGTGTCAAAGGAATTAGTAAATGCTCTATATTCCACGGTGTCCATTATAACCCTTAACTTCTACAAGCAACACCGTGGCTATTTTAATCAAACATCTCTTTCGCAAATGGCACACAAAAATAAAATAAACTTGAAAAGAAGATAGAAACAGATTGTTGTTTGTGAAACCCGAGACCCCTTCTCTATGAACCTACCGCATGTATGTTTAGCCAAATACGAAGAATAACATCAAAGAAATAAAAAGTTTAATCGAAATTTGTTTCAACTCCTATCTCCTCTCCACCTGTCAAACAAATGCACCCATATCTTTTATAACTTCCATTCCACTTTAAAATTTGTTTTTCCTCCAAACAACAAAAACTACACAGGAAACACTCATCATTGTCTGTTTGCTTTCTTTTCATGCCGCAAAACTCCCAAGCACGTTGAAACAGAAAATTTATATATGCTCTCCCTTCCACTACTTACTACTTGGAATCCCACTCAAACTCACCTTTGGTAAAGCTGGGAGTAGGCCGCCGTAAAATCAGTCGGTTTTTCGGGGAAGGATCCTACAGAATCCGAATTGGAGAAGGGTGACTCCCCATGGTGATTATTTTCCGGAGGTGTTTTCTGCCCTTCCACCACTACCTTTACGTCACCTACAACAAATCACACAATTATAGTCATTATTACACAAAAATCTCATCATTATAACTTTTTTTTTATCCGGGTTCATCATTATCTTGTGTCCTTTTAACGGCCAGTCACCAACGCGTTCTCCCTCTGTACCTCTCCACATCGCTTTCCACAAAGGGAAATCACATTAAAACAGGCACACACAAACTTTTAATGAACAGTAGTTGCATTTCATCCACTACCACCACCCACGTGTGCATTCCGTGTTCATCATTATCACTTCTCCTCACACAACAGTAGCATCTCCCCGTGTGGAAGCCAAAGTATGTCGTGTCCTTCTATAAATCCACGTTGTCTCCACGACACAAAAACATTAATTTATCTCTTTACCTTCATTTCCTCCTCGTCGTCAGTTTTCCCTCCTTCTCTCCTCCCCTTCAAAATCTATCGTATTCTACCCTCCCCATACTATTATGTATATAAAAAAAGATTTCGTCCACTTCAACTTGGTATTTCCCCTTTTTTGTCATCATCCTGTCATGATCCCCATCATTACTGTCCACATTACTGTGTGTGCACATATTTCCCTCCTACCTATTTTTCTTCTAGTGAGAAAACAGCGCCCCCACATATTTATTTTTGAAGCTTGCTCAAAGATCACGCCAAACTGCACGGTTCTTTCTTTTCCCCCTGCAACAATCCAGTTTTCCTGTGGCACTCTTTTTTCATTATAGTCACGACATAATAGTGATTCGATAATGGCCAAAATGTGGAGCAACCTTGCTAGCTAAGCTACCTACCTACCTACCTACACACATTTTCCCCTGCAGCCTTTATCACCCTTCCATACTACTCAACTGGTTTTCCCTTCTTTTATACATTTGCACTATAGCCACTCCATCCCCATAAATTCCATTCACTCTACACTTTATCATTTTCCCTTTATTACAATGATGATGACGGCCCAGGGGGAACAAATACAAAACCGACAATGACGGTGATGTTGTTGTTGATGATAATAACGATGAAGAAGTGAAAGAAAAGAAAGGACGCTGAGTACTGAGAATGATGAGGAGGAACAATGCCGTGGCTCAGCAGTGTAGCACTCTTGGTAAGTGAGTGAGTGGAAAGGATCGTTATTGTTCGTTAATACAATATACTATCCAATTACACGCGTGCCTCCATTTTTTATTGTCATTATGACAGTTATTACGCTCACTACGTAGGGACGAATCAGACATGTAGGTATATACATTATATTATCATTCTCCATGAATATGTATAGTTGATAGTGTATATGTGTATAGTTTTTTTTGTTCTCGATGTACTTGGCCTGTCAGAAGGTGATTATGAGGAATATCATTGGTGATCGACCCGATGAATTTTTTTCTTGGTATAGAATTGAGCCATTACAATTGTTACTATATAGTTATTATTCGGATCACATGAAGGAAGGTGGAAGGTAGTGCAAATTTAAATGGTCAATTTCAAAGGCATTTTTTTACCGTTAGGCACATCCGAGCTGAGACCCATGACAGTGCTGTTTCCGCTGCTGCTTCTACCACTGCTTCCACTTGCTCTGTCCCCGGTGGCAGGAGGGTGACCGGGATAAAGTCCGTTATTCCAGGGAGTGTCCCTGTTGTAGTTGAACTGTTGTTGCTGCTGTAAGGGAGAGTTGCCAGAGGAACATGAGGGGCTCAACTCTGCCGAAGTTGCCCTATTAAAAGAAATGGAAACATTTTAATAGTTACCTATAAATTTCTTAATGATTTTACATTTTTATGTCCACTTGGTCGGTATAATGTACTCTACTCCTTTTTTCAGTACGAAAAAATCAAGGTCGTATAGTGAAGCAGTAAAGAGTAAAAGGGCACCATCCCAGCTTTGTTTTTGCTATGCGCTCTCTTACTTAACAAGGAAAAAAATCTAAAAATAGTCCGGGACTTTGTTCTTGACAGCGTGTCATGTCGAGTGTGTGCGGACCTCTTTGAAAAAAGCATCATCCCTTCTATTATTGCTATCATCATTATTCCTTCGGCCTTATTATTATTTAAAAAGTAAATGAACAAAGTGCCCTGACCCTTTTTCCACTACATAAATATTGCTCCGAAAAAAAATGCTGGATCAGGCGTTTATCTTAAAAAGTACCACATTTTCAACCAGCCATCATCATTCTAGCCTATTTACGTACGCACCAACTTTTTCCCTCAATGCTCTCACAGATTTTCACACATGGGCTCCACATGACATGTATGCATGGTGACCCATGATGATAAAATGACGCTGTAATGGTGTGGTTAAGAGAGGGAGAGAGACCAAGATGAAAAAAAAATGAAACAACCTTACAAGAAACTTTTTTCTCTTTCTTCGTCGTGCACACACACTGACTGCCTCCCTGCCAACTTGCACTGTACGAAAATCCGTCCATTTTTTCTACCTCCTCATCTTGTTGATACGGTTAAGTAAGAATAAATGTAAATGTTGATGATTTCTATGTGCACTGCAATTTTACATGACACGTAGATTCTGTAGATATTGCCTCTCTGTGTAGAGTTTTTTGAGCCGCGCACTTCTTCCCCCTGAAATGTTTTCCCTGTCTGCTTTCATAGGACCTTGTTCAACTGACATAGGGAACAAGACAGGACGACAACAATGTGTACACACACAACAACGAAGCCAACAATAACAACAACCAACTTCCCTTTTTGCTTTTTATTTTCGGGTCGTTTTGAAAATTTCAGGATTAACAAACTGTTCAAGGACTGTATATAAGGAGGAGAGTGCAGACCCGTATTTTACTGAAAGATCCCCTTCTGGTACAATGCACTGTTTGTTTAAAATTATATAAAGCGATATAGAAGTAAAAGAGTTTTTTTTCGGAACATTTCTTCAGCGATGAAAGAAACCTTCTTAAGGAATTGTGTAGGTGGGAACAAAATTTGGGATGAAAAGTGGGTTATATATATATAATGCAGAACATCTGAGAAATTTATTTTAGAGAAGATGTAAATAGCGTAGAACATGAAGAGGTTTTAATCTGAACAGGAGAGTTGCTTTTATTTGAAAATGCGCTTCAAAATTTCGTTTTGTATTCGTAGATTTATTGGAATTTACAATTTTACAATAACAAAGAACACGGTAAGTTACTTACAAGGATTCTGAACCGGAGCAATCCGTGGTGCTGCTGTTGGCAAGGTCAAGATCGCTTCTAGTTGATGCAGCCTGAAGAAGAAAAAAAGAGGAAAAAATTGATAACAGTTTGAATACAACAGTTTATTGTGGTAAATAGTTAACAGTCACCAACAAATCATTCTCGGGAAAGAGAAACTTTTTTTTACTGTAATTTGAAAGATTTTGAACTTTTAGTTTAATTAAATGTTTACATGTGATTAAATTTAACTGCGTAAATGGTTTTACTTTCGCTGCTTCACGTAACGAAGATCATTAATTTTTCACAAGTTAAACATAATGCATAGTTAAACCAACTGATATATTACAAGCCAATAATTTTCAAGATGTCACATGTCACCTATAGTAAACTCAAATATAGATGTTTGCAAACTGTCAAAATGTTATTAATCCGACTCAAGAAGATATTGCAATAGTGTGCAATTTTTTCTGATTTTTACCTTATTGCAATACATATCATTCACCATTGAAACAGTATAAAAATGCTACTGCGTGAAATGCAAACTTGTGTAAGGTTCTCATACTTTCAATCTTCAGCACAGCTATATATACAGTACATATGACATACGGCTCCTGTATTAAATAATATGCAACAATTTTGATTATCTGCGTTACAAGGTTATCTACAGCAACCTAAATACTTCTGTTTATTCAAAATTGCGTACTATTGCACAAATTGCTAGTATAGTACACGTGGTTGCTTACTGGGTTCTGTTGGTGGTAGTTGGATTCAACGCGCAGTTACTTATTTCTATCGAATAAATGCAGTCAGTCCTGATTGATTATTGATTGAATGTTCCATGGGTAAGGTGATGAAGTTATGACACATTCACTCTATCAAATGCTTATTCATTCAGCCTACTAGTCTGGCTTACCTTTTGTTGACTGTTTGATACTTGACATGAAAAAACAACATTCATTAATGCAAAGTTGTCGACTGGTTGTCTACGTTTTTTTTGGAATTTCCATTCAATGATAATAATAGATTTTTCAAAACAAAAATGTCATACAATTGGCCAAGAATACGAATGTAAATGCCCGCCAGCACATCACATATGTACGTACATTAAAACCGTCCCTTAAATAAGATGTCGCACGCAAATGCTGAAAATGTTGCCTTACAATATATGCAATTATTTTTTAAACTACAACAGTTCACCAGTGACACTAGTTCTGTATCAGTATCCATATTTGACATTTCTAAAGATGCCAAAAGTTATGCATAAGTCCCATGGAGTTTTTCCCTACGTATATGATAATACTCGTAATGGTAATATCAGGCCACAAACGTACACACCGTAATAAAAAGCAGTAGTATTTTTTTTTAAATCTCCGTGTTTCTCCCTGGCCCTAGCTGACAAATTCATTTACATCATCCCCTGACACGTTAAGGAACTAACAATAAGACCAGCTACATACATAATAATTACAATGAGCAAAGTAGTTAATTTGTTACACCGTCAAACGAAGAGACTACTACCATTGCGGTTGTGTGTGAGTCAAACCAAAAAATTGTTTGCTTAAATTTTATTTTTTATGGTTCTCCTTCTCACTCTCAGACAAACTTGTCCGGTGTGCCCTGCCTTCGTATAAAACTGTGTGTGCCCGGCAATAAAGCTCTACGACAACAGTTGTAAAAAAATAATGCATATCTAGCAACCTCTCTATCTAAAACAACGGCAATAGTCAGCATTTGTACTTGTTAGTGTCGTAGTAAATAGTAGCAATGTTGTTTTTGCAGAGACAACTTGTTCTCTGTCAACTCCACGCACGTAATGGCGCAACAACCACATTCATCCACCAAAAACTCAACAAAATCATATTCTTCGTCTTGAGGAGGATTCCTTCCAAAACAGACATAAAAAAGAATAATCTTGTAAAAATGGACGACCAAAGACAGAGCAGACAAAAAACCGGTTGCCTATACTTATGTTGTATTTGTTTTAAAGGTTGGTTGCATGGCTCACTGTTGACTGAAGAATAAATATGTAAAAAAAATTAGGTATTAAAATATCTAGGTATGCCCTAACTTAAAAATTCCACAGAGAGAAACGATAAGCAAGGGAGAAGAATTATAAATTTTTGTCAGATATTTTCATCGTGAATGGTAAAAATGTCAAAATCACCAGCTATTTGGGATACGTCCGCTAAGAATGGGGGAGAGAGAGAAAAAAACTTTTCAAGAAAAAAATTATTACTACTACACCGATATACCTCTTCATTCCCCCTTTACTGGGCTGTCATCAGCATCATCCTCATCTTCAACGCAGATATCACCAAAGACGTTACGCCAAAATGACAAAAATCACCACAAAAAAATTTATACACAATTCTTATCTCCCTTCTTGTTTCACCTCTTTACACTACGTATGATTTGAGTATACACACACGACGCATATGGGTGCATCATTAAACAAAATGAAGTTTATTAGAAAGGCAACCACTTAAAAAATTATCGAAGGCCAACACACAAAATTCACAAATAACCACACTAAACAGCTTAAGAATATTACAATCTTGTTGTCTATTTTGCTTCTTAAAATTAGAGAAAGATAAAAAAAGTTAATCTGTGGTGAAGGGATTACAGCCGCAAGAACAGCAGCAACAAACGGCAAAGTGTGACGTATTGTAAGGAATGGGCACACAAAGTGCATCCTTCAATGCGGATCATGCCACAAGGATAATAATCATCCTGTTGACATTTGACATTCTTGTGCAGCCAGCAAGTCTTTATACTTTCATACTACCTCTCTCTCTCTCTCTCTCTCTCTGAGAGGGAGATAGAGTGCTTTTATGACTTGTCACTCTCTCGTCGAACTGTCTATAAAAACATAGTAATCATTTCACACACACAAATCACCACCATCACCAGAGTCCTCAAATGCACTCTACCATGCCGTCAAATCAGCGGCAAAGAAACATTGAGAGAGGCAGACAGTAAGAAAAAATGAAACGGGAAGACAAACATTCATTGTTTTAAATAAAGAGAGCGATTAGCGATTTCTTTAATGATTATACCAGATTAGGGGGAAGTAAACACATAATTAAGAGTAAAAGCACTTTTCAGAGAGTTATTATTGATTGGGTCAGATAAGCGTAATTACTATTGGCACAATTAACTGGGGAGCTAGAGATGTGAGACGTTAACTGCAGCTCAAAGTATTACCAGACATGACTATTGCGCAAAACGTAGCAATTTTGAGGAAAATGGCAATTTCCTACATTTAATAGGCGGATAACGAGACAAAATGCACCAGTTTCCTTCAAAAATAGTTCACTTTGGTGTTCTCACTCACCCAAACAACCATTTTCACACAGCTTTTTTCTTCTTTTAATGACACCACTAATATGTTTGCTGGTTATTCTTGATATACTGAAGGAGCAACATGATTCTTGGAATATTTCCCTTTCAAGACCGCTTACTCTCTGCTTGGTAGGACGCTCCACACCGAACTACTGATCGACCGACCCGTCGTGTGTGAATGAAACAAGATGAAGTGCGAGCAAGAGACAGAGATAGAGAGACGTAGAAAAGCTATGAAAAAAACGAACAGAGCGATCTTTTTCTGGTTGAAGGGTGTCCCTTAAACTGGTTGCCCCTTGACTGCCCTCTGCGGAGAAAAGGTGTGTAGGTACGCGCACAACGTTATGATCTGCCTTCATGGAACAATCTTTCTGTCTACTCCACTTTTTTCTCCATTCAACATTTTCTCTCGCAGTCTCCTTTTTACATGCATTTCTAGTGAGTTTGACGCAAATCCAGAAAAATTAAAGTTGAATGGATGTACAGAAAAGCGCATGTAGGTACAAGCATATACCTTCAATATTACCGACACTGACTGAGCATGCTGCTGGTTGCTTTCCTCAGGAAAAAAGCCACGTTGCGGCAACCCGTTTTCAGTGCACACTTTAGTGTAGGTAGACACTAGACAGAGAAGGAACTTCATATAGAACAGATTGCATGGTGGTTACTGGCTACACATTATCGTTATTATCATTATTATTATTGCTGCACGTCTTTGTTTGCTCTTCTCTGTTCGGAAAACCTTTTTTGTCAAAACTTCATCTTGTTCGTCGTCGTCATCATCATCATAGCCCGGTCCGTATAACAACACACACACTCAAAATTCACAAGGGAAATCCATTTTCTTATGCGCAACCTCTGTTTCGTACCGTCGTCAACTGTATGCTTTTTGTGTTTGGTTAGTAAGCTGCATACATGTACTTTTGTTTTTTCCAAACTGCTCTCTTTTTTCTCTGTTTCTCCTTCTCATTTTGCCCTTTTCACATGTGTTTGTGTGTGTGAGGACTTATTATGTCGAGTGGAGAGTGAGAGTAGTGGAGGGGGTACTTATTGAGACCTATTAAGGGTCATTAGGAATCCCATCACTATTGCTCTCTTTTTGCCTCCCTCTTTTGAAAAAATTGGATCCACTTCATATTGTACAATAAAGCAGGCTTATTTACCCAGCCACCACCATCATCTCAGCCACTACCACCACCACCAGCAGTACTCGATCCTCACATTCATGTTTAAATTAGGCCCTTTTAGTGCAAGTACTTCTTGTATTAATAATAATAATAATGTTCAACAAACAAAATATCTCCGAAAATACATTTTCATTTATTTTTTCTTGCCTACTGCAAGAAGATGGTCTAAGACATGGCCCTATTTCAAATCCCAAAGATTGAACCAAGAATAGCGTGGACATTTCTCAGGTGGATTACACCGTTTTATTTTTTCTTGCCTACTGCAAGAAGATGGTCTAAGACATGGCCCTATTTCAAATCCCAAAGATTGGACCAAGAATAGCGTGGACATTTCTCACCGTCTCAAAATCAAGATGAAATATACGAAATAGCATGACATATGTGAATGAGTCAGTAAATATATGACAAAACTCAGAAGAATAAGCCAACCAACGCAAAAAATCTTACATGGAAAATTAATTTGTTCACATGAAATAACGTAAAATGTAGAAAAATCTCTAAGGCTACACAAACGAAACGAGTAAGATATAGACAGACGTTTGGGTTTGGGTAGTAGTACTTCGCCAATAATGCCAAATTTTGGTTAGTGATTGATTTGGAGTAACATATGTTATCTGTTCGAACCAAACGAACTTTGCTTTCTCCAAAGTCTTTTCAATATAAAGATGACATAAAAGTGACTTTGCACGTAGAGGCATAAACTTCATGCTGAAACTACAGTGCAGTTGTACTTTGCTCCAGTAGTCTCCTCTGACATATTTTCGATCAGTAGGAAAATCGTCCTGTTACTGTGTCCTTCATTTACCTCTTTTCGCATTCAAGTTACTAGTCAAGTTAATTGTGTAGAAAAAATCCAAAAAATGAATTATACCCAAGATGTATACGCAGAAAATGTGCCAGACGAATAAACAGTATTAAAAAAACGATGCTACATCAGCTCTTCACAGTACTACGATCCAAGACGATACAAGGAAATATTTAAAAGATTCATTAAATCTTCCAGCTCGAGTCAACATGCCCTCTTCCATGCTGTAATACGTCCTACATTCCGTCGCGTCGTGTTATTAAAGGTGACAACAACGTATGTACAAACAACCATGTTGAATTGCACGTCCACAGTTGCTACCAGAGAGATTATTTGAGTTTAAACAAGTAAAACGGGCATCATATTATTCATGGGAAAAGGACGCCAAACACTGAGCCCTCCTGTACTCTGCTTCTCTAGCCATTATCGTCCTCCTCAGGCAACAACAACATCAGCACCAAAGACAAAGTGCATTCACCAAAACTCGGCTGATCTGATCAGCATGTCGTTTGTGAAACAGTGTTGTTCCTGCTGCTACCACGCCGCTACTACCGCTACCGCTGTATTTACACGGTGTGACGACATGGGAGCTTTGAAGCTTACCATCATCATCATCACGACGATGGTGATGGTTATGCTGGTGGCGTGGTGGTATTAAAAAAGGGGAGATCATAGAATTATCTAGGAACAAAAAGAAAAATAATGAGCCAAAATATTCCACATGTGGTCTTCCAGAGAGTTGCGTCGTCGTTGTCGTCGTCGTTGTTGTAGTCGTTGAGCACTCTACTCTACTTGAACATTCATGAGGGAAAAAATTATTTTTAACTGACAACAATCTCTGCCTTTTTCAAGATCTGTATGTGTATATGCGTGTACCTTGTTATAAGCCTGCTACCCTGTCATTTATACGCCATTATGCGCAGCAGAAAAAGAACACAAGTGTAAATATTGTCATCATCGTGGCAGAGAAAAAGAAATATTTATGGCGATGCAAGATATGTGACTTCTGCAAGAGCATGCCTTTGTTTTTAGCAAGTAGGCGAGTAACAACGAAGAAAAAAAAGATGAAATGGGTGATTTGATTGCAGCTGCGGCTGTGGTGGTGGCGAATACCTTAAAAATATGAGCGTCTCGATGTTTGCTGCCATTATGAATGAAGTCTCTATTTTACTTTGTGGTGGTGTTTGTTGATATGTTGATAGTTTAGTAAGAAATGAAGATTCAAACGGTTCTTGCTGTTTTCCCTGTCATCACGACAAGAATAAAACAAGCCACATGGAGAGATCATCGCTACAACACGACAAGGCAATCAAAAAAATAAATAAAAAATAAAACAAAAATCGAATACAGGCTTATATACTACTCCTTCTGACTTTGTATTTTTTTTTATGATAGCTTGTTTAGCGTGTTGTCATCTCCTTTCCCCTCTACATCCTTGTCAGTCGGTGGTCTCTTTAGAGGAGTCAGTGTCTCCCCGTCCTCACCACAGTTGTCCCAACACTATCATTGTCATGTGGCAAAATAAATTCTACAATCTGCAAACTGGCCATTTCAAGTTTCTTTTATATAGATTCGACAATTCTGTTTATATATCAGCAAAAAATCAAACACAAGCAGTGTTTATCTTGTCAGAAGCTCGCTGTATACTGTATACCGACCCAAATAGACGGGGAAAAGAAAGGAGGCGAAAGAAAACAATGAAAGAGTAAGCGTCTGCGTCTGTAGCAGTCTTCACACTGCGATTACGACAGTGACAAAAATAAGTACGCGATTTATTCGAAACTTTCCCAATGTTTAAACAAAATACAATTTGTATCAAATGTTATTACGTGACGTGTATGTATTTTTATGCATTATGGTTTCCATCACAGAATGGTCAGTAGGTTCAAACTATAACTTTAACGGTTCATCACCGTTAAAGCATATTCATACGTATTTCGCCGCCTCGACTAGGCCAGGTAAGTTTATCATTGTTAGTAGCGTACCTCATCCTCCAGTCCATCAAAATAGTGATGATGATGCATGAAATTGTCATAATTAAAATGATTATGATCATCCAAATCCAATAATCTTGCGCTTTCCTCTAAATCTTGGTGACCTCCTTGATCCGTAATGTCTTTCATGACAGCTTCCACAAGATCAATAACAGGTAATACGATGTCGGGTATGCAAGCTTTGCGCCCCATTGCTATCAATATTTAATGTTTATTTAACTACTGGCCTTCACAGCGAACATAGCTTAGTTCCCGTGAGAAGAAAAACGGAAAATATTTTTTATCAGCTTCACAAACTTGAAGGAATAAAAACCTTGGATAAACGTTAAATTTTGAAATCCCGTTTTCATAAAGACATTCTCACAAGGAGATGGAGTAGCTGTCGTGTACAGTCTTTTTTGACAGATTTTTTCTTGGAATCTCACGTAAAACTCTCCTGAAACATTTTAACCGCAGCTACTACGTATTTTAAAAAAGAGAGAGAAAACAGTCAAAGTTGTTCACACATATTATTACGCACAACAACCGCTACGAGAAGAGAGAACTTCTCTGGTGCTGAGAGAAAAAAGGAAAAGAAATCAATCTCCAAAGTGTCAAGTCTGGCTCCAGAGTTTCTCTCTCTCTCACTCTCTTCCCTCTCACTTCACACACAAAC
>JAHZNE010000622.1:0-11340 GCA_027744055.1 Callyntrura sp. NNG-2020
CTGTTATACCAAGGGACCTGTTATTAATAACAGGTCTCTTGTCATACCTCATACACATAAGTTTTACATGCATCCAAATGAAAACTACGCCCGAGAAAGTGAAAGCTGCAAAGAAAATGCGTCTAATGCAGTTTTGACGGAAAAGAAATTCATGGAATGGCAAGGTACGGCTAAACGGTGACATGTGTGACCATACGTATTTGAGTGTCATAAAGGTCAAAGTTAAAATTACTGCCTTCCTTATATTTTTAAGCAACATCAAACATGGCGTATGAAGTATATCCAAAGTGTTACTCTTCGAATAGAACTCGAATTTGACAGGGCCCCGGCCATTGTTTGTGGGGCAGAGTAAGAAAAACGACTTTTTTGTTAATTTTATCACAGAACTTTGAGCATATAGTATGCAGATGAAGTAAGATTTATCCTTTGAGTGAATCTCAATCGAATATTGGAATTACCGTCCCTATTAATATTAGGTTGTTATACTACCTCTTTGCTTTACAACGCATTTTTATACTGATATATGCTTAAAAATCCACTCAAATTCAATCCTAAATGTCTGCTATTCTGTCTGTAATTCAACCCTTTTGTTCTGCTAAATAATCCATCTATGGATGGGTGACATTCATTTAAACACCTTCCACCATGAAACATAAAATGGCTTTCTATGGGAAAAGGTAAAGATAGAAATCTTTCTGGCTCCTTTCATATATGAAATGTGAAAAAAATTGCACAGAATAACGGAACTTCAATTTAGCAAACTATAAAATGCAAGCAACGTAGGCGATGAATGGGAAAGGCAAACCGGGTAAAATGTTCAACGAAATGAAAGAGTAGGGGTTTGTACCTAAATTAACTAAAAAAAATTTATTGTGACGTAAAAAATCACGCTAGCTGTAGAAGTATAGGTCGGGACTTGTTGTAAAACTATTTGTATAACATGTGCCCGTTTCGCAAACGAGTTTCAGTAAATTACCTAAAGTTTTTCAACATGTGAAATGCCTTCCGTACCGTTGTAAAAACTTTTTATACAAGCGTTCATTCAGATTAGAGATTGAAGCCCAGAATTGTGGTTTCTTTGATTGAAAAATCAATGAAATTATACTAGAGCAAAATGTTGAAAAAATCAGTAATTTGGTGTTAAAAATTATGAGCGACAATAACTACTGAATTGATTTTGTTCAAAATTGACAATTGAGCAGATTTATTTTTCGCAGACACATTTCATTTGCATAAATATCAACAAAAGTTTTTCAACATGTGAAATGCCTTCCGTACCGTTGTAAAAACTTTTTATACAAGCGTTCATTCAGATTAGAGATTGAAACCCAGAATTGTGGTTTCTTTGATTGAAAAATCAATAAAATTATACTAGAGCAAAATGTTGAAAAAATCAGTAATTTGGTGTTGAAAATTATGAGCGACAATAACTACTGAATTGATTTTGTTCAAAATTGACAATTGAGCAGATTTATTTTTCGCAGACACATTTCATTTACATAAATATCAACATCCACAATATAAATATAACACAAACAAGATCGAATTGTTAAACAACACATACAAAAATAGTAAACAACAATTATTAACGACAAAAATAGCAGCATCTATATATATACACACACTTAATATTGACTCCTTTAAAAATTCTTGCATTTAAAGTTAGTGTTTTGTCTTTTCTAAGTCTATTATACATACACAAGTACACATAACATATATGCCCATACTAATGATAATCATAATAATATTAATAACAACAATAACAATGCTTAGACAAACAGATACGAGATATCAATAATAATATTATTACACTTATTTGGTAAGCTGTATAATTTTCAGTTAATTTATGTATGAATTAATTCACCATTCACCCTCTCCTTTAATAATATCAACAAAAATAGTTTTAATTTACATACTTTTTACCTCCTCCTCTTTTTCTTCTTCTCTTCGTCCTCCTCTGAACTGTCAATTACCTCCTTGTTGTTAAATTTGACCGGTTGGTTACTATTTCCTGTCTTGCTTTTCTTTTTGTTTTTGTTTACCTTGTACGTACTGGGCTTCTTTTTCGTAACCCCCTGAACGACAGGGAGTTGTTCAAGTGGGGCTGCATGTAGTGTGCTGGACAGAGAATCGAATCCGTACAAAAGGGAGCCGTCATCCTTACCTTTAATTTTGTACTTGTCCTTATCTTCGGATCCAAACATGGATTCAAAATATGAAGGGAATGAAGGATCTGATTGCGGTTTGTCACCGGAATCCTTGTTTCCTCCATTGTTTCCGTTATTTGAGCTACTACTTCCGCCAAGAGTTACACTGCCACTTCCCTTTTTCATCTTCGCAACCTGTTGATTGTACAACTCCTCCGAGGAGTAGGCCTCGTCATCATCCTCAGCGCTTTCTCTGGATGTCCTGTGCAGAGCGGCTCGTTGACTTTGTTTCTGACTCTTTTTCTTTTGTTGTTGTTGTTGATTCTTGGGCTTAACGGCTGCTTTCTTGGCACGCTTGTTTTCTTTAGTGCTGCTGACAATAACCTTTTTGCCTGCATTGCTACCACCGGTAATTCCACCATCGGCTTGAATTAATTTTTCATATTGGTGATTGGGCTCATAAGCACCTACAGGTGAAGAACCTGCTGGACCAACAGATTTGGAATCCTTGGGGATAACCACTACCGGTGGAGGAGGTCCACCAGAAGACTTTTTAGCAGGTTTAGAGGATTTCTTGGGTGTTGAGGTAATGATGCTGTCGGATCTGCCGCGATATCTTCTCTTATTTTTCTTATTCTTTTTTGAAATTATTGTAGGTTCATCAATCAACTCTTCATCCTCTTCAGAAGAGGCGGCTGGTTTGCGGTAACCCCTGTATCTGTAGCTTTGTCCATAATGACCTACTCCGGCTGGGTCAGGTTGGGACGGCCAAGGTGCTCCGGTGGCAGATTGAGGGTCATCACTCTCAACTGATCCGGGTCCATAATGACTGTGTTGGTTATGTCCTCCGTGTCCACCGTAAGGGGTGTGCATAGGACCACCTCCGTATCCCGTGTCTCCTCCTTGATGTGGAGAATTCTGATCGTTATTTTTATTTCCTGAAAACCAACTCATGATGCTTTGGAAAAACCCTGGTTTTTGCTCAGCACCACCTTCCTGGGAGCCTCCATATTGGGATGGACCTCCGGGTGGACCTCCATGATAGTGACCTTGATAACCAGGATATCCAGATTCGTGACTTGACGGGGGTGCCCCTGCTCCAGGCATTTCTTGGGACGAGCTGTGGCTGCTACTTCCCCAAGGTTTCTTCAGAAAACTGGTAAATGATGATGATGATGACTGTGGGGCATGATGAGATGGGTTATCCGCATAGGCGTCTTCTCCACCCTTGTAAGGACCCTTTTGCTTCTTTTTATAACCTTGCTTCTTCTTTTCATTCATGTGCATTTGGTATACTGGAGTCCATGGTGGTGGTGCCTTTTGGTCATCGTCGGCTATCTCAGCATCATCTTCCTCACTAGATTCATCGTCGTCTAGCCCATGGACTGGCCTTTTCGACTTTGTTTCCTTCTTCTTCTTATTGGACTTTGATAACTTACTGTAGCTTCCCTTACGCTTGCTTCCTGCTCCATATATCCCCTCATCTGCCTCTGCACTTTCATCACTGTCGTCATCATCATCCTCCTCTTCATCCTTAGGCTTGGCCTTTTCTTTCTGAACCAATGGTGGAAGTATTCCCTCATTTGATTCTTTACCCACAGCTGCACTGTTTGTTTCCACAGACTCGACACTCTTCTCATCATCAACGATGCCTCCCTTATTCACTCTGTATCCCGGATATGGATTCTCGATCCTGAAGCCGCTCTTTGCTTCCGCCTCGTCCTCAGCACTTGTGCTTGCTGCGTCATCATCCTCTTCATCTTCTTCATCCTCGTCTTCTTCTTCGGAACTTTGGCGTCTCCTCTTTGCAATTTTGGACGTGGTACTACTCCTCCCTGACAGTCCTTTCAAGTTCTTTTTCTTGTTACTCCTTTTCCTCAATGATGGGATATCTCCAGGTAGTGCGGTTTCAATAGGGAAAGCATTTGCGTATTTTTTAAATGTGTCTTGTACATTGACTTCCTCCACCGTTTTTCCGGTGTCATCAGGAGCATCATTTACAAACAGTGCATAAGTTTGCACAGGTTGAATTTCTGTGTCCGTCAAGTATTCTACGTCTTCGTCAGAGAAGTCGTGTCTTGACTTGGAGCTCCTATTTCCATCATCTGCCGTAGTGGTCGATGGCTTTTGTGTAGTCACTGTCGTGGTGGTGGTATGTTGTGTAGGTGTTAACGCCTCCTGAACGGTGGTCAGAGGTGACGATGCTGCAGAAGACGTTGGAGATACATCGGTAGCGGCGGAAGAGGTGCTGCTACTGGTAATTGCAGCTGCCAATGTGGTAGTCACTTTGGCACGTTTTGTAGTTGGCACGGAAGAAGGTCGGACTGAACTTGGTGCGTCTGTTACAGCCAACAAGGTCTGGTTGAAGAGATCAACAATTTGTTCGTGAGTCATGGTACACTTATTGAACAGGGTGCGGCATTTGCGTGGGCTTCTTAGCGTCAGTCCAATGTCAGCCGAGATGCGGATCAACGCGGCGAGGTCATTTACCTAAAAAAAACAAAAATTTAAGGTGGTTCATTTTCTTAAAACTATTTGCGCATTCAATTTATCGTAATTTAACATACTTGTCCCATTTCCCGTTGCTTCCTTGTTACATATTCCTGTCTTTCCGCTTTCTCTTCCGCAGTCTCAATACGGGATCTTCGCTTTGGAACCGAGACCAAAGTTCCGTTTACAAACTTTTTCACCGTCTTGTGTCCTGTAGATCCTCTTCCACCAGTTTTTTATTACCAACCGTAGCTGGAGCAGCGGTTGTACTGCTACCACTACTTCCTGTTTCAGTTCCATTTACACTAACTTCACTGGTTGTTCCATTGTTCAATTCCAACTCCCTTCCTCTTCTGTAGCCAGGTGGTGGTGGTGGTGGAGGATACCCACGAAGTCTCTCTGAGGAAGATTCTTCACTGGACGCATCATCATCATCGTCCTCCTCATCTTCGTCATCATCCTCCAAAGAGTTCGAGCCACTGTCTAGGTCTTCGTGTGATAATCTACAATAATCACAATTATTTATCCCATTACTATTCTCTTTCATTTTCCATATTATCAACACATCCATAGTACATAATTGTGCCTACTGAACAAAAACAGAGTAAAATTTCTATTTTGTAGCAACATCAATACCACTGATTTTTTTTACACAAAGTTTGCGCAGTAAAACTGCTTAAATCATGTAAGTATCCATTACAGAGAAAATTATTCATGATACCATCAAAATCAAAGTAGCCTATTCAAAAGTTCGTGCCACGTCCCTTATTATTACTCCTTCTTTGTTCTGCCTTCTTGACGTTAAAATACCTGCATCTACCTCTTCGTAGGAGTACAACAAAAAGAGAGAATGTTTGAAAAATATTATACTTTTTAATTGCAATCATAATCATCATTATCATTATATATGCCTATGTTTCATTCATACAATAGGTAAACCAGTCACAACATTAGTAATGAACCTCGCAGGAGTACGCTATATATTTATGCATGCATCCGTAGTTTTTTAGGTTTGAACACTTTGAACTCAACTTTACAAAACAGGCAATGGTACACGCTTCTAGGAGAAGAGGAGAGATATGATAAGATAAAAGAATGTGTTGTTAGATATTATTATGAGAAAGAAGGTGCATGTTCGTGCATACACCAGTAGCAATAGAAAGAAGTACTCTCGCGTGATTAATAGTATGTATGCCTAATGTAATTTAGTTATTCGTACGATAAAAAAAACTATTTATAAGTTACGACGACCAGCAATAAACTACCACATACGCAAGTACACACACATGCAATCTCCAAGTAGGGTTGCATTAGCATCTTTTTCCTTTCTATAAATCGAAACAAAAAGAAACAACAACAAAAAACATGAACACCGCGGCAGGTCGTTAACGCAGAGAACATTATTCGGATTTTCGAACAAATGGCCGTTAGAGGAATTCATTCGTTACAGTATAGTTTCTCTCCTGTTGGAAAAAAATATTTACAGGGAAGTTACAGAGATTTGCCCGTGCAGTTTTTCATATTGGTTATCCTATCACCACCATCTTTTTCCGCTTGAAAATATTTCATAAAAAGCGCTTTCGGCGCTGCAAGCAAAAAGGGACAGAGAGAGTTAAAAATTTTAAATGATATACAACATATTATTAAATTAGATAGGTATTTTTGTGGTTTTAAACCTTTTGGTTGCACACACTGACCTTGAAAATTATACCTCTTTTATTTTCATCGTGCCTTCACGGCGCGGATATATGTAGGTAATCATAATCGTACATCATAATCATTATCATCCATATGTACTTTCAGATACAAATATCACGAAAAATGGACTCGTCTTCTCTTTCTACAGAGAGAGAGAGAGAGAGAGAGAGAGAGAGGGAGAAGAGGATAAAAATACCATGTGCAATGTGTGTGCTGTGCTGATGATGGTTGTTTCATTTTGAAGCAAATTGTATTATTATTTGATAGTCAATGATATGTGTGCGTACGCATGCCTGCATTTTTTTGCTTAATGTTTACGAAAAATGCAAAAAAAATAATAATACAGAGTTTTATAAAATTCTATAAATGCAAAGATGCTCAGCGTCTTGCACATCTTTTAAAAAACACAAATTTGTCATGCACTGTTTACTAAACACTGCCTAAAGAGATTCCTCCTCCTAATCATAATATCTTCATCTTCATCAGCAAGCCGCAGCAGCCCCACCAAAAGAATGTAGAAAACTATTAAAACCGAGACTTGTTATAAATCTTGGTAAAATCATAAAACTGGTGCTACTCATTTTAACGGCGTTCATTATCTGACGGGCATAAATATGGACTTGTTTTTGTGGCTCCTCGAAAACAAAAAAATTTTAACTGCCAGATAAATTTGAATGAAATCAAAATCACAACGGAGCAAAGTATATAATACTATCAGCCAATTATAATGTAGCTGTCACATCATTACAGAACTACGGTTATTCTCACTATCAGCAGAGTTCATGCGAATATTTTTATTGCTATCATTTTCACAAAACATGAGATTATCTACTATTACTAACGATAAACCCTTTTTTAATGCGTCAATTGACATTTTTTTGGTAACAGTAGTAGGGATTGTCACCATTGCTTTCTAAGATAACAGTAGCAGATAAAAAAAAATTCAAAACCAGAAGTAATTTACCCAAAGACAGCCTGCTAAATATATGTGTCTCTCTACATGCCTGAAAGTATAAGTAGGTAGGTAACTAGCTGTGTAATTATTGAAGTGCCTTCTTCTTCTGCTGTTTACTTTAAACAAGTTACATGGTCTGCGTTTTTCGTTAATAAACTTAATATACGGCTTGTTACGTTTCTTAATAAGATATGATTTATGAAGGAGTTGATGATAAAAAGCAAAGGGAAATGTTTCAGAAAAGAATTTGCATGTTTTAGACGCGATCCTATTTGAACGCTGCTCCACTGCTCTAATCAAAACTCAAACTACCGTAATAAAAGGACACTTTGACAAAGAGGGGAAATTGGGACACACGACAAACCCAAAGCGTCTCACCACTCACGTCTCTTTCCGCCTAAAAACTTAACTACAGTGGTGAAAAAGTACATACTTTTGTAACTCGTCTTCACCACCATTTCCGTATTAACCATTTAGACTCCCCCTTCTAGAATCCTCTATTAGCCGCAGCGTTTTACACTCATTAGCATTCTGTTCGGCACTTTTCCTTTCGCAAAATAATAAGGTGTCTTTAACGTTTATAAACAGTCACTTAATTATATATCCTATATAGTAAGCAAACTGTTAGACTGTTATAGTAAAAAGAAATTAATTAGTTGCACATAATTATCTATGCAAAAGGAAGAAAAGGAATAAAAAGTAGAGTAGGAAGAAGACGACATAGTTGTGCATGGTCGGGGACAAAAAAGTGAAAAAATATACTAAAATGTTTTCAGCGTAATAGATGTATAAGGTATGCACAGGGGTATAATTAAAATGTGTGAAAATTTTCACGCTTGATATTATCGACCCATTCGCATATATCTGAATCTGCATATTTTACGTGTAGTGGATTCGTCCTTAGCACAGTTTAAATTAAATGATTAGTTGCACATTATTATCTATGCAAAAGGAAGAAAAGGAATAAAAAGTAGAGTAGGAAGAAGACGACATAGTTGTGCATGGTCGGGGACAAAAAAAGTGAAAAAAAAATATACTAAAATGTTTTCAGCGTAATAGATGTATAGAGTATGCACAGGAGTATAATTAAAATGTGTGAAAATTTTCACGCTTGATATTATCGAGCCATTCGCACAAATCTGAATCTGCATATTTTACGTGTAGTGGATTCGTCCTTAGCACAGTTTAAATTAAATGGAATGGCGGAACAAACACCCCTACAGTTATTTTAGTTATACCATACCAAATTGTAATTTTTTAACATATAAATATAAAGCAGTAGTACTCTCTTGTTGTCCCTCGCATATTATATCTGACATTGTATCAATGACTTATTTCTATGTCCTACGTTCATTTCTCTTTTTGCTTTCAAAATTGATTTCAATGCCGAGAAATTACAGAAGAGAAACTCACTTTGAACAGTTATTGTGCATAAATAATAGACCGAAACAAGATGAAATGAAAGTATCTGGACATTGGGCACGCGTATTTTTAAATGCCTACAGTTAGGTATATATTATACGTTTCCTTTCCCCAAAAGGTTTACAAACTTTTACCACCTACTCGACAGTTCCTTTTTTTGCCTATATGAAATGAATTATGGCACTCTAGTGTAGTTCAGTGTCAAGGATGCATTGTTTTAATTGCTCGGAGAGAAACATGCTTTTTCACTGTCTTAGCCATTTGCAATATCATAATTGGTAGTCATAAATTTTGCGAGACAGTTGCTTTTATAACTAAAGAGTGACTGTTCAAAAGACATAATCACAATCGGGAATGTGTTTTATTCCTTTGAACAATGCAACCCCACAACAATAGCAACAATTTTTACAACTTTGTGTGTAAAAACAAGAAAAATAAACTAATAAAACGCAACAAATGCGACCTACACAAAAGCTGGCTTTGCTACTTGGAGTCATTAGGACACGAGTGTCATTGTCTACAAAGTCCCGCTACAGTGAGGTGGCAATGAGGCTGTATTGAAGGAATTCTGCTAAGCTGAAGATTCAATGACGATTTTATACAGCGAATTAAGCGCAAAGTATAACAAACAACAATCAAACAAAATTTCCCTTCTTCCACCATCTATGATACCGACAGTTTCAAGTTGTCCGTCCTAATAAATTCGCAATAATGATCCTGATTGAAAGAGGATGAAAAAACGTCACCTCTATGTTAGATTAGACACAAAAATGTTTTGCATATGAGCACTGAATGACAGCAACAAAATATATATCGCGGTCAACTAGCCACAAAAAAATGCATGTGCTTGACAACTTTTGTAGGAAAGTAGGGAAACAAAAAATCCCTTCTAAAATCATGAGAAATGGTTTTCGCGATCGTTCACATCATCGCCCCAGCATTACTACTACTGTCATCATTATCATCAACAGCAGCGTCATCACACAAAATGATCCTCCTTTTTCTTCTACTTACTCAAATAATAATAATAATAATAACAAGTTCAACGCGTACCACCACCACCTGAAATCTCAATAACCTTCATCAAGAATCGTGAAACTAAAATCTATAAATTCCGAATTATACACATTACTAGTAAAATATTACCACCATCGGCGTGCTACTGTCAATCACACACAGTCGCATAATAAATTTTGCGAAATTGCCCACCTCCATTTCTCTCCTCCTTGTCCTGTCCACTCTAGTGCCGACATCATCTTTCATGTCGAATAAATAAAACCAGAATTTTCCTCATCAGCGCTGCATATGCATTATACTATACACGGCGATGCAAAAATGCAGTTTTGTGATTTTTGACGAATACGTAATTCATCATCGTTATCATCAATGCTCATTGCTCATACTCATGATTCAACAGACACAAAAACATGGTACCTACATTATAATTTCAGCTTGTTCCCACATTCAAGATTGACTATATTAAACGTTGTCTATATATGCTCTACCCTGCTAACTAACTATTTTAGAACCCCCGATAGATACCCTACATTTAAATTCATGCCTTACGCAATGTGCGCCTCAAAAGAGGTTGAAAAAGTAGACGCTTCTATGCTAAAGATAACATCCTGATGTAAAAACGTGGCAGACGTACTATAACAATGTATTCAATTGAAGTCGGCATTCGGCATCATTCCTCAATCTTGGACTACTTCACCAACTCGTGAATATCAATCAATTTCAAAGAAAAATACGATAGCACATGCATGGTCATGATTCTAGTAGTAGTTCAGCAGATGCAGTCAGGCATTACGATTATGATTACCGTAACGTAATAACACAAAAAAACCAACAACGAAGTAAAGAAAGAAAAACCTGAATCAACATATCCCAATGATCCCAGGTACTGGTACTTCTAGTTTTACGTCGTCATATGTAATACCCCCATACTCAATGGTAGTTAACACATTGAAAACAATGAAATATATAATATGGTACTAACTAGAGATTACTGTGATTATGTGCAGCTCAAACCAGAATTACTCTTATCGCAAAAAAAAAGTATTACTCAACCGGGGTTTGTTCATGAGAACGCAAAGGTTTTAACAGCGGTTGAAAATTGAAATATTTATACGCCTTCAATGGGGCAATGAAACGAATTTTTTTTCGCCGTTTTCTTTTTCCTTGAGCCTATTTGGCCCATATGAAGTTCTCTACTGAACCACTAAACTATATTTAACCAATATGTATTAAATAGCAGTGAAGTTCATAATTCTGTGTGTAGAGAAAAAAGGAGAAAACGTTTGTTAACTACCTGTACATCGCATCAATTTTTTAATTAGTGAAGATCTTTCTAAATGAGTTTTATATTTACTTTTGTGCAAGGAATGATGAATAGATTAGGTATTGGTATTTGATTTTTAAACTTCTGCTAATACTTTTGGTTAATTGTTTGCGAATGCTATTTTTTTTAATATTTAAAAAGGAAATATTAAGTACACTTACTCATGGATTTGATTCATCAAATCGAAAAATTCCTGGTTCACCGCGTAGTTTGGCGTTTTGGACGCTGAATTCACCTCACAAAAGGCCTTTGAGATACACGCCTTAATATCCGACGCTTTCATTCGT
>JAHZNE010000623.1:0-19083 GCA_027744055.1 Callyntrura sp. NNG-2020
TATGAAGCTTTCCGATTTACTGAATCATACGGAGTAATCTTCCAGTGTAACGTAAAGTATTGCCTTGGACCTTGCCCAGCGGTAAATTAAAATTTTTGCGCCTTTATTTATAGCAAAAGCGCATACGACATATATTCATTACAGTTTCAAACAATCATGTATATGGTTTTCACGTTTGAACATGGTCAATTTTTGCAGGCCGAATGTACTCACAATCGGGAAGCATTCCCATCATACGGAAGAAGGAAGCGTCGTGCTGTCAGCGATGAGGAAGCCAAGTCCTTGGTTAACGCCACCAACGCTGATCTTACTTTGAGCCAAGAAATCCTTGTTTTGGACTTCAATGAAGAACTCCCCTCCAACATGCCCAAATACAGCATGCCCAATGACGCCATGGACAACAACATCGGAGGTGGATTTGCCAACGAAAAATACAACGGTGGTTATGGAAGATCCCCATACGGCGAATACAACAACCATTACAACAATGTTGGAGGTTTCGGACCAAATCACCGCCCTACCTATTCAGAGGAATATGGTCCTGCCGTCAGTTGCCCAACCAGGAATTCAGTCTTGGTTTTGTCAGTAGTCTGTGCAATGCTTTTACTTTTGTACGTTGCTTCCGCAGTGTGCTTCATGGCCAAAAGTCGACCATGGAGAGGTTCATCGATGGGACACCATAAACACATAATGCAATGATTTCATTAATCCCTAGCTTAATTTTATTACTATTACTCCAGTGATGTTTTTTTACTTTTCGATGTATGATACCAGGCAGTTATTGTGGTTTTATCGTACACTGATGTTCCGCTACTGATAGCTGAATTCATATGCGTACAGTACATTTTAGTTAAGTACTGTTGTAACTACATGTACCAGTTACCTACTGTTTATAGGGGTATGTATGTTTTAAAAAATAACACTTGAAACAGACAGACAAATCAGAAACAATGCTAAAAAATGAAATTGAAAATTCTCAAAAATTCAACCTGACATTTAGCGGAGTAATGTTCAAAATATCTTTTTTTACGAAGAGGTGGAAGAATTAGGAACGGAATGTGGAACTGACATGCAATGATATTTTTGGGGTATTTAAAGTTTACTATTAATTTATTTAGAATACTTACAACATTACAGTAAAATGTTTGAGTCTTCGAAATTGCCAAACCTAGCGATTTCATGTAGTAAAACTAGCTTTAAGGATAGTTGTTAGTGTTCTAACTTTATTTATTGTTGCTATTTGTGTATGATTTACGATGATGATAATTTACAAGAAGTATGCTTTGCGCTGTTCATGATGGGTGCTGGTCATCATATCTACACTTACAATTTTTCGTGACCGACCAGCATAGTCCTGTAACATTCTCATTTTAATGTAAACCGGGGTAAATAATTCGTTTACTATGCTTTTAACAGTCGTTTTTATTAAGTTTTCATTACATGTAACAAACTTTATCTTGTGGGACAACGGGAAACTTTTTTTCGAATAGTTCATTCTCAGAAACTGATTATTCGATATAAACTGACAAAATTAAATCTCTCTTTCGTAGGGTAGAATGGGTTTTCCACTTGTGTTACCTCTGTCAATTATTTGGCCTCTAGGAAATTTTTGTGCTGACCTTTGAAGTTAGTAAACGTTTTGGGGTACTGTATGATTTCACTAATTTATTAAAAACTAACCAGTTTGTTAAGTTTGTTATTATCGTTTGATAATATTATTTATAATAAACCTTACCTGGTGATACTCATCATCACGGTTAAAAAATTGTGGTACGTGTACCTGTGAGCCTGTAAATAAAAAAATGTTGTTGATTTTGTTATTTCCGAATAATTAACAGTGTTAATTAGTCCTGTTGTTATTATTGTTAGTAGTTGTGTATGTTTTTATGCTAATTTTTTGTAACGTAACGTATGTTATAATAAGTATGTCTGATGTGGACACAACAATATAGCAACTAATTTAAGTACGCATACAAGTTTTTGTATTCCCGACATAGACATTTCTATTGGTAAAATCTATGCATTAATCTTCTGGAAGAAAAGAGTTCCGACTTTACTTAAGAACACTCCTGCGACAAAGACGTCAAACTTTTGATTGTAAGACACGCAAACTTGTACAATTAGCATTACCTTGTATGATGATTGATGATGCATGAATGGATTCAGGATCATTACTAGATACTACATGTATTGCTTTAGACTAGATATACCAGTGATTCAAGTGGAGAACTTACCAGTGGAATGTCCTTTTGACTGCAATAAAGCTTATACAGTTTTAAAATAAAATCTGTCTTTGTCTTCATATTTTATTCCTTTCATCAGGTCGTTGTGCATTTGGTGCTACATTATGCAGTTTGCATACATGTATGAATTAAAAAAAAACATTAATTCTTCCCGTCAGGAAAAGATAAAGTTTTGTTTATTTATCGAACTTTCAATGGACAATAATTTAGGTAATTTACAAACAATCACATTAAGATCATTCATAAATAATAAATTATCCCTTACTCGATGAGTACACCGAACCATACCATATGCAACCTAAAGTTAATATCAACATTTCCTTTCTTTTCTGTTTTCAGCTCCCAATTTTACTTTCATCCCCATTAAATTCTTCACAGATAAAAGACAAGCTTGAATGAATTGAATTGATGGGTAGGTTTGTCATGGCGTGTACTGTCAATTATAACACCAATTGAGGTGATACCCAAACAAACGGGACTAATTAGCTTATTGTTAGGAATTAACATGAATAACACAACTACAAGGTACACACACAAGAAATGCTAAATACAGAAATCCTACAAAAGTTATACATATACACACGAATGATGAATGCTTTTGAGAGAAACAGACACACATATTTTTGTATATATTTTATTGAGGTGGCTAATGTAAATTTACGTACTTACCCATATAATATAGATAGACGAATAAATTATCAATGGAACTACACAGTAGTAATGTTACACACGGAGCCAATTTGGTATCGCGACAAGTCCCAAAAAATTCACATCACTATTTACTAAAGTTTTTTTATAACTCGATTTTTGCACATTTACAGTTCTTTGTACACGGTAAAGCTTCGTGAGTCCTAAAGATATATTCTATGAAAGCTACTACAATAATAATAAGATACATTTTTATATTTTTGAGGATATACACTGTCCTAATGCTTTTACCCCATCACTTTGACCATTTATTTGCCACATTTAGATAGGAAAAAGAATTGTAATTTGAGAATGTTTAGTTAGCAAACTGAAACTTATTTAATGCTCAGTGGTTAAATATTACGGGTGTGTATTCTTAAAATTTTAAACATTTCAAAATGCATTTTCTCAAAGGTTAAATAGCTGTGGAAATTAGATACACATCGACACAAATTCACACCATTACTAATTATTATTACTCATATCATAAAACACACAGTGCCATAGTACAACAGGTTAGGTATAGGTATATAGTATGCGTTAAATATTATTTAAAAGATGAGGATCAACAATGATAAATACCAATAATAATAATAACAATGACATTTGAATTATACATTATACATCAATAACAAGTATATTATTTGCTTATGGGATGACATAAATGACATTATTACTCTAAGATGATATCAAATAATTGAACCATTGCACGTTGGCCATTTGCAGTAATTACAACCTCAACACTCTCCAATCATAATCATAGTCTTCATTTTCAATGTTTGTACATCAGGATTGACACATTTTATATCTACAACAGCTCAATCATTACATCTTACGTAAAATAGTTTTTCTGTAGCGTTTCTTTAAGGAAATATATTTGGCGGAAATTTAATGGTTGCAGATGTTGCATAAAACAATTCGGACAACACTGGTTATCAAGACGGGGACAGAGTTTCAACATTGATATCATTCAGCCAAGAGATTGATTTTTTATAAATATAAGGTGGATACATACACGTAAGGATTGCAATATTTTACAAATATGTTTACATATGTTCACATTAATTAACAGCTATACTTGATATATATATTCCACATTCATAGGTACACGATACAATTTGTATTGGATTGGATTGGACAGACAACTGCAGGGAAAAGTTTTTGAATATGATAATTTTGACGTTTCCAATAAGAGTGGCCAATTTTTCACATTAATTAGCTTCATAAGTAATAACATGGGTACAAATTTTTTTCTCTTAATTTTGGTATTGATTGTTTTAAGCATCGATACAGGATATGTTGGGTGGTTTTGTAACAATATACAGATTTGATTTGGTTTCCTATTCCGAATTTGAATACAAGGGTGTTTTAAAATGTTAGCAGCAATTTTGGACTTTTGTACACTGCATGATTGTTTGATTTTCAGCCAATTGTAGTAATAACATGTGTAACATTTTTGAAAGTCTCTGTTCATGAAAGAAGCACACAGTAAAATGCACATATATAATTTTTGGTTTCACTTTGAATTAAAAAGTAGAATAGACTATCTTGGATCAAAAAATTAAAATTGTTTTATGAAAGTATGGAGCATTCACACTCACATATAAATATATGATCTAAAACAGCAGTAATTAAATACATTTTTACGATCTATAGATACACACTCTCAATACCTTGCCTCACATTGCCGAGATTCAGGATTCACAACGTGAATGTATTGTATGTCAATATCAAAATACTAAAGAACGCTGAAAGCTAAAGCAGTAATAAAGCTTGCATTAACCATTGAGCATCAATGGAGCAGGAAGAGGCTAAGCACATACACTTATCTAAGCCTACATTAGTGATGCCACCTACATGAACTTTTAAAATACTTTTGTTGATATTCTTGTTGAGATGCGCCTTTAAACAGCTCGAAAATGGACGCTTTATTTTTTAGTCATTCAAATAGAAATTTTTTAATGAAGTAAAATATATTGATAATAATAATATGTATGTCAAAACACAAGTTTGGCATTACGCAGCTTAAAGTATAAGTGCAGTCAAAAGTCAAATCATAATTCACATGAAACATAATATAACAAAAGAAATTCTTCAATGTTGTTCATGTGACATTTTTATCACAGATGAGCACAGATAATTAGTTTGTCTGTAAACTTTCCAAAAACTGATATTTACGTATATAGTACATAGTCAGCAGACTAATATATATGATATAATTAGAATGTAGTATAAAATAGAACCTCTTTGAAAACAGTAAAAGTCATCAAGTGTTTCTTGTCAAGCAATATATTTGTGTTCCTTTGTAATACACCAAAAGTCAGCTTTACCAAGAAAAATATTGGAAAAGAAAATACAGTCAACAATAGCATAGTCATCATTCATCATCGCTATTGTTTCGTCTTCACCTTCCTTGCTCGCTAGTAGGACTAGCAATGTTTCTACCTCTTCTTGAGGCTTATTATATTAGTATATCTTGTTATTGCATACAACTACTAAGTTTACAGTTGTATAAACTAAAAGATGTCATAAAACGTAGATTATATAGCTGTAATAATAACATCGTTAATAAATTATTATATCACATAAAAAGACAGTAATCATAGATTTATGTGCGTTTATAAACAATTGAGTAAGTGTCGTAAAAGGCAACATAGACCAGCTTGAGCAACGATAAAATCATGTTGTGCTAATGCTCAATATACTGCAACTCGTAACTCGTAGAGCTTTAAAAGAAGCCGAAACGTAAATTATTTTTCAATTCTAAATTGATTACTTTGTTTGCAATAATACGATCTATCTACCTTTACAAACTACTACAAATAATTTAGTTCAGCTTTTGGCTAAAGAAAACTAATAATAGCAATCGCTACATTAACTTCCCTATACTTGCACGTACCCTTTCCCAATGGAGTAAACACATTCATTCGTATTTTGTTGTTTCCAATAATTTTTTTAATCTACAAAAGAATGCTGTTGTCGCATGTTGCCCTATACACCTTATTACGCGTTTACACCTATTTTTTTATATATATATTTGCTACTTACTAGCTTTCACTGCGTAAAACCTTCCTTTGTTCACGACAATGCCAAGCATATATTCATCATGTCGTATGTAAAATACATATTTTCTCATATTACCCTGATGGTGCTGCCTGATAATGCTATCAGTCTAATATGATAAAACCGTGGCTTATGTGTCATGAAGCAAAAAGGAGGCCGATATGCACTATCTACAACGATTAGTGATTAGTTAGGAAATTATTAAAGGATAACCATTATATTATTAGTGTGAGAGATCGGATACTAAAGAGAAAATTACGTTATCAAAACATTTAAAGATCGTAACTTTCCCAGAGTGGGATGCAATTTTGAGTTAGTTTATGAGTTAAAGGTAAAAGCAGATTTTTAATTTCTCCCTGACCAAGCCAAGCAGTTTTTGTAGCTTACGATTTATATGGTTCCAAACATAAATATGTTACACTGTACAAGCTGAAAGCGGATGATTTAAAGTCAGTCATGAAGATTTTGCTTTTTCTTGTTTTTAGCTCTTATCCTGGACAGAAGACATCTATGATACTGGTAATGGCTTTTTTCTACTTTCCTTTCCACAGAGCTAATTTACACGGACCCCATGCTTGCATAACGTGCTTTGTTTTCAGACAGGTGTGTGTTCTAGGTTGGGTGAGGGGAACGCTACTTGGTTTCCACAAATAGGCAGAGAGGGAAGGTTTGTGAGGAATTAAGTTATTTTCATATAAAAATAGCAGCATGGCTGGAAATAAAAGTGATGATAGAATTAGATTGGTACAAAGTTGATAGATGATGATGAAGTTGGATAAATCTGGCAAGCTCGACGGCTTCTTTCACTCCTGCTTTATAGAAAACTACCGAATCTACGAATACTCTTAAGGTTGCTTACATTCTGTAGCAGTTACAATGGTTCACAATTTGGTATACAATTTTGATAATACTGACAGGAGAGTTAACAAGGTCTGTTATCACGTTTTTCCATGTACTTCGACACTTTCTCAAAGTCTATTACCTCGGTTCTCGTTTATATAGAGCCTGTTTGTTTTCTTACTAAATACAATACAGCAGGTATCCTGGTCCTGGTCAGGAAGCAAAATTTCAGACGCTTTTACCTTTACTTCGTTAGGAACAAAGAGGCTTTAATTGAAAAGTTGTAGATAAGCATAGTACGGACTGACAAAATGTAATTAATAACTATTAACTTTCCTAAGCAAATATACCTAACTATTCATATATGTCCTCTTACACTCCCTTAAAGTTTCCAAAAAATTGTAATTCCTTGTAATCGGGTATTTAAATCTAAATATATGTTGCTGATAATTACACAAATTATTTTATGTATTATTTTACATCCTTCCTGTGCCAGAAAAACAATATTGCTTGCATGAAGTTCACAATGCCAGCTTTCCTTCCATTTCAAATTAATGGTATTTCATTGTAGAGTAGTCTATAGAGCAATGCTCGGTACGCAGCAGTTACACCGGTCGTTAGTTGTAGTAGCAGCGCAAGTTTACAAGTAGTAACAAAGATAGTAATACAATAAGAATCTCCCACTTTCCTCCTTCTATTTTCACATTTACTTGAGTAACTTATTGGCTCGCTCGTTGGCCATCGAAATCCGGACTTCGTTTGAGGCAGCCTATAATTTAACACAATAATATCTCACTCTCTCGTCGTTTTTCATGCTTGTTGCCTTTTCATTAAATATCAGGCTTCCTGTATGCAAAGCAGGCTTACCATCACGAAACACCCAGCAAATTTATGCGGATGAGTAACAACAGAACAGTATAAAACAGTCCTCTCTCATTACAGTATTGAATGAAATGGTTTAGCGAAAGCATCATTCGTAATCCTAAAGAAACACGAAACACCCAGCAAATTTATGCGGATGAGTAACAACAGAACAGTATAAAACAGTCCTCTCTCATTACAGTATTGAATGAAATGGTTTAGCGAAAGTTGACGCCTGTTTGTAACATGCACTGTTAATCTTTTCCATCATTTTATTTTGGTATTATGTATTCCGTCGTTGTAAGCCCGTATTTCATACTTATTTTAGTAGACAAATGCGTGTGCAGACAAAAGATTTAATATGAGTAGATATACTACAGAAGCCCATGAAATTTGCATTGACATTGCCAAGTACCATTCAAAAGCAAATAATTACGTAATTCCTAAAATAACATAATCAGTTTACTCGAGTAGAGAGCACATAGTAGTAGTTGTAGTAGTAGCTTTCTCTGAACAGGAGAGAAAATAGGAAAATAGTTTCGACGGACTGATTGAGGATAGAACATGAACTTGTGCACCAATAGAAGCTGGCCCTGGTCGTCGTATAGTTAGTTATTATCTTTACTTTATGTAAGTAAACGGGTAAAAGTGGTGAAAGTCGCGCGCTTTATTTCTGCTTTTGATTGCACTAACAGTGTGAAGGATGGGAAAGTTTATCAACAAAAAATAAGGAGTGTATAACACAGTGTCCATCTCGGTGTGCTACTGGACCATTAAGCAATTTTATTATCTCTATTGTAGATTTTCGGCTTTTTCCGTCTCTTTTTACATGCTTATTGAGGTCAACAGCCAAAAAGCTGTATGCAGGCAGGAAAGAAGCACAGAGAATAAAGACAAGTGAAAGGATACTATTTTGTCATTGCCCTTACTTCAAGGACTAATGCCAGCATGATTGCGTTTTCAGACGTCTATATATCTATATCTACTCTTTACGGATTTCGTCATTAGGTAGCACAAATGTCAGCAGGGAACGACAGGAAACTAACTGGGCGAATGTCTAATATAAATGGATTTTGAGAAATGACAAAATGGAGTTTTTTTACGCTTCTCGAACGTGTGTACGTACATTAGCTCACAAGTTCATTCGATCGTAATAAATAACTAAATTGCCTTTTAATATAATAAATATTTACTTTCATCAGACAGTAAGATACAAACTAATTAATTTTTTACATAATTTTAATAGAAAAAAAGTCTTTTAGTCCCACTGTTTTAAAGCTAAAGTAGCCCAAGTGCTTCTATTTCTATTTTGTTTTTGAACCTCTCTAGTCTTTAATGTACTCTTGGCATGACTAAAACTAACTAGACGTTACGCAAAAGGAAAGGAAAAACTTAAAACCCTTAAACCCTTTATCACTGTACTTATCACCGAATGAATGCAGAAAAGGATCGCACCCTCAGACATACAATCTGAAATGCTGTAGATAAAATGATAAGTCCTTCTCATATATACTGGCAGTGTTTTCTCAACCTGCCTAAAATCCAATAAAGCTTTAATAAGCTTGTTTTCGTGAGCTTGCGTTTCACTGCATTATATTTCAACAAAACGTAGAGCACGCCAACAGTGTAGGCATTATATTAGTGATGTCTAAGCACTACTACGCTCTTAAGTCTCCACTAATATGTCAACCATGTTGACTGAAAGGGGATTCTCTTCGAGAGTATATTCACACACTGTGATGACTTCACTCAAGTGTTCTTTTGTTGTTTCTGCACCTCCCTTATAAGGTGCGCCCACCACTCTACCAACAAACATCCATTTACAGAGAACAAACAAACCATTTCATACTTTTCTACGTTGGCGTTTACAATGAAAAGTATGAACTAAGTGGCGCTTATTACTTTAAACCAGACTTACTTGGCAACATAACCTCCATATGCGGGCACGCCATTCATATCAACGTTCCTCTGCGGTTCTCCATTTCCCACCTTCCCATCGTCATTTCCCTTCCAGGTTCCGGCATCCTCTTTGAATTCATTGGATCTACTTTAAATTGAAATAACATTTTGTAATTAGATCGCGAGCAATGAAAGCCATGCCGGATGAAAGTTAACCAAAACGGGGAAAGTAGAAATGCTAACGGCTACACGTCGTCGTAATACAAATGGGTTTAGTTCAAATTCTACAGAATTTGGTAAGAGAATTCTCTCATTTCCTACTGCTATACTCGCGCTGACAAACACTCCATTGGTTGAAGAAACGACAGGGCAGAGTAAATGAGCCGAGTATATTCGTCCCCGAAAAAACTATTAATGTCCCTTCTGTTTTGATAGACTACGTTTTTTTTCTCAAAATGTGAAGAACTTGGGATAAAATGTAGGCTGCCACACAGCATTAATCAGAAAGGGTATAGTGCATCCTCAATTTTCGTGAGTTTTTCAAAAAGAGAACGCAGTAACATGAAAGTCCCCCAAGAAAAGAAAAGAATGACGGACGAGTTTGTGTGGCAAGAGAAAGACGAAGCTTTCTTTGCTGAACGTGTAATAAGACCACAGATGTAGGTATAGATGCATATTATACTTACTTGCCACACGGTAACGAACAAAGCCCGCAACATTTTTCCATGCCTTGCAGATTTTTTTCAGCTTCTCTCATGTCTTCATTGATCTGAATCATTCCCTGTTCAATGTGATCCAGCTGCTCTCCTTGATCATCAAGAGCAACCAGTGTACGGATGCCAGCTTCCTTCGCCTGTAGAAAAAAAAGTTTTAATCAGAGAAAATAGGATTAGCGTCGCAAAATCCAAAAAATATATGTACTCAGAGATAAATTGAATTGCTCTACGATTTTACTGCCTCTTCTGTTCTTTGCAGCTGTTGCAGTACTTGCAACATTACTCTATTTTCTATAAAAGCAGCACAACAAAGTCACTAGCTTACAGCTACGGTATACCTCTAATCTATCTACTTCTAACTGCACTACTCCTACTATCACACAATAATAAATGGTACGGAGCTTTTGTTGAGATTGACATTAACAGAATAAGCAGATAGATAGGACATATTTTTTTCTATCAATATTTAATCAGAAAATCTTACCTCTTCACAAAATGCTCTCATACGACGTGTGCTTGAAAGGGACTGGAAAGTAACAAAAGGAAATTGGCAACATTAAACTTTTCCTGTTTACCCAGAAAATGATTTATGTGCTTGTCTGTCACTGGGTTCTCTAAAACTTGTCGAATAAAATAACAACCAACAAAACTTGTTTCTTTTTGTGCCAAAGAACGGTATATACGGAGAAAATTATAGTAGTAATTTCTAAATTCTTATATCACCCCCCACCTATATAGAATTATATGTGTAACGTGTGACCATATAGGGAAATATGCGCTAAACTTCAGTTGCCTTATTTCACCCGACATAATCTATTTATTAGAAAGGAACATTTCGCGAAACATTGTGCTAATAAAAAGTTTCTTTTTTCTTGTTCCTATAAAACCACTTTTCACTTATTCCATTTTGCTCGAAAAAGCAAACAGTCCCTCAAGTTTCTGGGTTGATTAGAAAATGCTCTTTCTCGGGCTTGTTTTCATTCTCTTTTTATCCCTTGTCGGACTCCCGTTCTTGCTGGCCATATAAGGACGAATTTAATACCTACAACAACAACTTTATCATGTGAGAACTTTCCAGAGAGAAAGAACGACATCTAACACCTCCGACGTATTTACTTTCTTTCATGGGAAATAGGCTTACTTTCCTACAACAATCTATAACTACATTATTTCCCCGTAGTACTGTGTATTTATATTCATTATTTTCCAAATATGAAAGTCAAATGGTGTTTCCAATTCTCATCTGTCATCGCTGCATCATGTCATCATCATCATCAGCATCATCAGCATCACGGGGTGAACTCCAACTCATATTTTGGTAATTTCTCCGAAACATGACATGATGACTAACAAGTTACAAGTTACATATTGCAGTTACAGCTTCTCTAACGCATTTTAGACAGTTTTCGTTACGTCGATTATAATTCTGTTATTTTGAATATACACATCTCTTACCGAAACCTACGTGTGGGTACACACATCAATACATCTCATTCGTAACTGTAAGTACTAATGTATATTTAAATTAAACTGAGAATGATTAGAGTACACAAAATACGCACAGACTAAAATGCAGATGCTATTTTATTAACAATGTTATATCCATTTAGTGTAGTACTTTCCCCATTTAAGCTTTGTTACATTTTCATAACGGTATGCAAAAATATGCAAAAGCTACAACGTGACACAATACCGAAAGGATTAATGATACCACATATATCTACATTATGAATGCCTTATGGTCAATAAAATTGTATGTAGCAAGAAATGGCATATAGCTTCTGGCTGACTGAACCGAATTATATTGCGTGTCAGTGATTACACGGGGAAACCCTGTGTCTATCATTATAAAATATTCATGTGTATTCTATTAGTACTTTAGTACAAACCAATGTCTACACATGTAAAAGTAATAGACATGTATTCGTTCCGTAATATTCATATAGCTCCCTACTATTACACTACCACAAACTGTTGCATTCTTTTGCAATTTGAAGTTGGGAAAATAATTTTTTATTGGTGGAAGGCAGGAAATAAGTGGGTAGATATGTATTAGTCAAGAAAGGCTGATAGTTCAAGCAAGACAACTATGGTTTTTCCAATAATAATGGCCAGCCTTCATGAACATTAATATACATGCCTTATGAGCCTAGCCAAGTAATAGTAGTAGTTAACATAGGTTGTTCATATCTGGGTCCATGACCAAGCATTAACCTTTCCAATTTTATAAAAAGCATGTACTTTTTCTTCTTCCAGAAGCAGTTTTCTCCGGGATAAAAATATTCCTTGGTTCTACTTCAAACACAAGAGCACACACACTGGCTACAAATCAATACAAATGATAATGCCATTGCAGATACAACTTTCCAGCAGTTGTTTTGCTAATGTCGATATCGATAGATAACTGTCATAAAACAGCTTGCGTGTTCCTTTTCTTTTCGTGGGGTTTCTTCAATCCACCATAATAGAGTGATAGACGTTGCACATAATATTTTAACTGACTATATGTCTTTGTGGCAGTGCCCTTGTCAGTGAAGACAATACGAGGACATCCTTTTTTAATCAGTTACGTATCACTGTCAGTTGCTACTAATGTTGGTATAGTACAAGTAAATATCTACTGCTTGTCGAAAAATTACTTCGACTGTCGGAAAGAATGTATATGTTTGTAAACCAATTAGAAAATTGTTCAGAACGAATAATGTAACAGTTCATCGGCTCCTGATAAATAGAATGAACGAACCATAACTTTTGGGGTGCCACATTCAACCACACCTGTATATTCGGAGCATTGCCAGCTCGTAGACAATATAACAACCTATATATAATGTACTGATTAACAATGCCTTGCTATAAATGAACCATTCGTCCTTGATAATCTTCTATCCAGCGCAACTACGCGTTTTAAACGCTTGAGCGTTTAAAAAAGTTGATGGGAAAATTTCTTATTCATTACACACCCAATTCGTGCATCCTTACACTTCGAATTAGTTTCAGTTCTCTGACCTTGATGTAAGAAAGGTCCATATCATCCTGCTGAGCGCTTCACATACTACGTTTTTTTGCAGTAAGCAGTGACAGTAAAATATCACCCCACAAAATTTCGATGCCGGTCATGTCCGATTAGGCGGAAAGGAAGTGGAGCAATATGCATTGAAAGGTCCCTAAGGGAAACCTCGTACAAATGAACATATCGACTTTCCATTAACTCTCCACCGCCTGGTTGATATGATGCTGGTGAAAGCGAAACGACTTTAGTTATTGCACATTTACCATTACGCTCGTCGCAAAGAAGTAGTATTTTATTTTACGTTCTCTTACATCATGAGAAACGACTGCGATGAGAATAGCGCCTATGTAGAGTTAGAGAATCCAAATTGTTCCTATGGTCGACTGCTGTGTCATGATGAAATTTTCTTGTCCATAACCACAACTGGTTTGGCATTCCTTCTCCTCTTCCCTTTTAAAGGACCCTGTTCGGTTTCACACTACCACTTGTAATAATATGTGTAAACCCAGCAACTAAGCACACACATGCATTAATCATGGTAGATGTATAATACGCTTTTAAATTTCTTCAAATAACGCTCCCACAACCAAACCCGCCTTCTTACCCCTCCCCAGTCATGTACATACAAGGCTTGCCACACAAACGCAACAAAAAAGGCGGAAAAGGAAAATAATGCGTTCCATATTTACAGCATTTCTATGTGCTCGCCTACTACAACTACAGCCGGGCTGGAAAAATAAACTTCTTTCTGCTGAGAATCTAATCCGAGATCAACAGGAAGATGGAAAATTAAGTTATCCCGATAAATTGTTGAATATAATAGTTGGAAGAAAGCTACAAGTCTCCAACCTCACATGTCGACGTTACTGGTATTACTTTTAATACTACCAACAGTACGAACGTCCATGAAAAAAAAATTTACACTATCATTTCATGTAGGGATGCAACATTAATATGTATACCACAGTCGGTCAATAAAGTCATGCTCATAGTACATATTTCGTATATTTACACACAACTTGATAAGGATGAGCAAGGCAGTGAATTTCTATTCACTTGGTGGATTTTTCTTTGGACAAGCAAGCCCACATACACTTTCAGTATGCTTTGAGTACGAAACAAAATTTGCAATGAAAATTCTTTCTTGTGTGCAATTCTAAACGGGAAACTCAATTCTAATGCAGAACGATGGCACATTACCTCCCTCTCCCTCTCTGTGTGTGTCTCTCTCGCTCTAGAGCGTAATATCAACGCTCATCCGGCTGAATCAAAGGGGACTGCTATAGAATAACGAAACTATACTATCTTCTACATTTGTGCAAGATTCGCGCAACTGCTTTCTGTGGTGGTGTCATCGTGATCATCATCATCATCATCATCATCCTTTCGTGAAGGAATCTCCCACATTCCTATTATCACGGCACCATACGAACTTGAATGCACAACAGCAGGACCCTATACAGCCATCAGCTTGTACACAAAGGAGTCGTTCTCAGCAAACAGAGAAAGGTTCCTTCAAGGACTACTTTTACAGCAAAGTTGTTTTCAATATAGTAAATATTAGGATTCTCTCTGCACAAAATGCAGTGTACATAAAAAAGCATACATATACTTGGGCTTTAGTCTACCATAAAACCCATTCTCATATTCGAAAATATGTGTTTTATACGTTAGCAATGAAGTTGTATGTGGTTGTGCTTGTGCTACTCGAAACGACAGGCAAAGTTTTTTCTCTCTTACTTGGAACACACACACACACACAGCCACAACTACTTGACGTCGAGTGTACAGGCAAGCGAGGAACAGAACCTCTTTCTAGTCTCCCTCACCCTTTCTTTCCCAACACATTTCATTGTACTTACTATGTACACAACGAAGATGATTGTCTGCCATAATAATAATGATATTTGGCAAGGATTTTCCCCTTCGCCCTTTCATTCTTTAAAAAGGAACGTCGTACTTTTTTATCGTCTTGCTCGGAGTTGCACTACTTTTTGCATACACAACCGTTGTCGTCTAAATATACATAATAATGGTGTATATATATACTTAGATGCATAACCGGAAGGTATGTCAAAATAACCTCTCATTGTTCCATTAACATTCAAAAAATTAGAGAAAGCGAAAAGTGAAAGTGGATCTCTGGGAGGAGACTTTCACCTCTGGTTTTGTTAGCCTTGTTTAAGTAGAGGGGGCAACTATTATTGCACCCAATTGAGGCACTGCCACTGCCAAATGTTACAATCCCTCCTTTAGTTGCCTTTCTTGAGAATGACCTACTTTGTGGAAAGGATGAAAGGACCGAGTAATAGCAACAGCAATGGCAGTAGTCTGCCGAAGGCCTATAACATGATACTGTTACTGTTCAAGGTAAATGTTTGTTCTGATGTCGGAGCATCAAGTACTTTTTTGCCTAAAAAAGTAGTCTATCGTTCTCCATACCCTTTTCTCTTTCATGTGTCAAGAAATAAAAGGGGATAGTGAATAGTGATAACTATATATAGTATGGAATGAGAAGAGGAGTCAAATTGTGAATTGAGCGTGCCAACTGGCTGATATAAATGCACACCACACAAGTATCCTGGCTTTTTGGCACGTCGAGAGCGGGTTCATAAATACTTGGATCACTACCAGCCAAATGCGCCTTGTTTTTTCATCTTCCAGTACGCAAAATATGCACATTCTCTACGTTCGAGTTTAAGCCTTCCCCACGAACGAAAGGCATTCTTTTTCACTTAATACTTTGTTGCTTCTTTTTACAGCAATAAAAAGACTGTTGCACGAAGCCCCATCTTCAACTTTCACATTTTGGATATCTCTGTAATGGTAAAACAAGTCAACAATGTAGTATGTGCAATGTACACGTTTGCTTTAGCTTCTGGAGGAGCAAGCCGTAAACTGTTTACCAAGCTTGTAGCAAGTTGCTCCATCAAAATATAAAATAGTTTACAGTTACATGATGCATAAGCTTCGCTGGGAGTGTGTGTGTGGGCTGTGAAGTTGCACACAAATAATATGCAAAAATTATGTATATTTTGTGTTGTAATATAAAAACAGCATGTTTGTGGGGATGATGGCTTTCTCTTACTCGCTCACACCTAAAAGTGGGCATACAACTTTCCTCTCACGGATAATAGATAGTACATATTCATCCTTCTGTTTACACGGAGTTGGATAAGCTAACGAGTTTCAATAGCTGAAAGCATTTATCCATGCCTGTTTATGCTGACAAAATGCTGTGTAGTTTCCTTACACAATAACATTATGATGAGTGAACTAGAACCACCACCACCACCACCACTGTCGCTTCTCCTTCGTATTTACCAGGCAGCCAGCTTTCTATCACATTGTTGGTTGTCTGTCTGCTGGGTGCTGCCTATTATTGTAAGTCTGATGTCTGGTTTGCTGGATATAAACACGTTTCGGATGTTTCTATATAAGCACGTAGTGATTATGTGTATACATTTTTGTCTGAACGTGTGCTATGGGTGGCATTTATCATGTATTCTTGGTACATTCCATTTCATCATGCAATACATCCTAAATAAAATCCAAATCCTGGGTGAAAACTAAAGCCGGAGCTAAATACATGTAAGGCAACGTGTAGAACTAGTTTTGTACGAGCTATGTTGTGTTCCTCGGGCGAGAGGTATTATGTGAACGAACCGGAATGCCAGCCAGGGGAAATATCATGAAATGAGGAAGGAATCGTATGTGACTATAACATAACTAACGTATGTGCGTAGATATTATTATAAAAATTCACACAAGTGTTACCAACGACGCGACACACAATATTAGTTTCTACCACATTGCAAAAATAGGCTCTGTGCTGGCGTTCAATTTTATAGTGTCTTATTGTTGATACTTTCACTTTTAGCAAAGAAGGTAAAGGGCGGACACACTAACAAGTAGTCCGCAAGGGTTATTTGGTTGAAATTCCAATATCAGTGATTGCACTATATGTAATTTAGCATGCTCAACGGCGGGAACCCACCGGGGGGATGTCTGACAAATAAAATAAGCTAAGTTTTCGATATCCTTATCCGTTCGTTGTGGTACTCGGTGGGCAAATCAAAATGGCTGAGATTATGACCTCTATATGGAGTTAACCTATACTAGATTAGGTAGATATGTGTTAATATTATATACTTTCATAATCTTTAGCGTAAAACCCGCACTCCAAGAAATAACTTTAAAGGATTAATAAAAAACAGGACATCCTGTTAATCAATATTTCTAGTTGCATATAGTGTTTCTAGTTATGTTGCCATTTCGATTAACCATTCCTTTTAGTTTACTTGTGAGGTGACGGTGGTGTCGGAGATAATAATAATAAAGTATAGATATAATATAAATTCGTCGGAAAGAGCTACCCTTTTTTCATCTCTGTCTCGTTGCAATCTTTCGCCTTTCTTTTACTTTTCAGTGTATGCTAAGAAGGAGATGTGTGTTTCACAATTTATCTTGAAAGGAATTTACAAAGAAGAAAGCTGACTAGTTCTGGTGCTACGTACAAACTACAAAGCGAATTAGACTTTTGAACGAAACGCACACATATGTACAGCATTTGCCAACTAATCCTTTCTTTCACTCACTCTCCCCTCTCTTCCTATTTTCTCTTCTTTCTTCTTCCTCTCAATATCTGCTGTAAAACTGAAAGCTTTTGTACATGTTTAAGGAAATGGGCAACGGACAAGTTTAATATTGCTGCTTAAACTGGATACACTTCTCTTTTCGTTTCGTTTGCCTTTTCCTGAAAAGTAGCCATTTTCGCACATCTCGTATTATAGCGTGTTTGCCCTTAAAATGTACCAATTCACAGTACATACGAGTGTTTTTTTATATTATACCAAAGTGTCAGTGTTCTCGGTGGCACAACGCCCTTCAGGAAGGGTAAAGTTGAATCGCCTTTTCTAATTCTTCCTTTGCTCCGTCTGCTTGTCTGACTGCCTTACTCCCTCCATTTTCTTTCAAATGCTCGCATTGCTATCACAATTTACTCTTTTTTTCAACTATCAAATTAATTTCAAGACAAATAATGTAAAGGAAGACGAAAACGGTTCAGTTAACAGTGAGTATGGGTGGAGGCATTTTCCAGCGTCCCTGGAGGTGTTCAACGAGAAAGGGAACAGAACAACAAGTCTCCTTAAGTTCAAATCACGGAAACAACAACATTAACCACAGCATGGCTACACACGCTGCTTTGCTCTTCACACATGAAAGAGTAGAAATGCACACGTTTCTAGCCGTTGCTCACGAGAGCAACAGACAGAGTTTCTACACTTTGCATTTACATGATGGCGATGGCACATTGTATGTGCATAAATGGATTTGTAGTGGACGAAATTGGTAGCTGTCTTGTTTGGCTGGTTCTAAGAGAATTTCAAGTAGTTGTAGTGTAGACATATCTTTTTACTTTCTTCTTAATTTTGGCACTTCTTGCTCACATTAATTTTGAGCTTATTGCTGTCTCTTAACACTTTCATCTTATCAAATACAGACAATTTTAATTGTGAGCTTTAATTGTCAGCTTTAATTACATCGTGAGCATGAGTATATTGATGTTGGCGGACGTGTTGTCTGGATATGAATGGTCCGCGAAACGTGCTCGTGAGGACAACTGAGAAAAACTGAAAAACGAAAGCACTATTAAAAATAAAAGCCAGCAAAGCTTATAATGTAGGACCAGCGTCCTGCAGTTTAAGAAATTTACTAAGGACAACTCAAGAAAGCCAGCAAAACTTATAATCGTACAACCATC
>JAHZNE010000624.1:0-17169 GCA_027744055.1 Callyntrura sp. NNG-2020
TTTTTGTGTCCCCGAGTATCTCCGAGCCCCGGCGTGTCAACGATACGTACCTCAGTATTATTTACGCCCGATTCCGGAATGGGGATACGGAAACGGAATTCGAGTATTTCGGAGGTGGTTGACTGGGAGTCGCCAACGACAGTCACATTAGGACTACCCAACAAAACATTTATCTGTTCAGGAGAATTTTAAGTATATTTCTGAAAGAGTTTCTCTTCATTTAGCAAATGTAGTATAATCATACTTACAGCACTGCTTTTCCCGGCGCCGGAACTTCCAATGAGGAGGAAATACACATTTTTGGGACTGCGCCCATGGGTTAAAGAACTTAATGCGGCCAATAAACCAGGATGGCTGGTATTATTTTCAGTAAGCATGTTCACTATTTCTTCAATCGAGTCGGGAACGTCTACTAGTTGAGGGCCTGGCTTCACTAGAATTAAAACATTTGTTTATTAAAAAGTTAGTGAAACTACGCTAGAATGTGAGATGTTACATCTATTGACTATTCTTACCACTTTGTACAGAAGCTATGGATGACTGGTGACCTGTGTTGTTGTCCTCATCACACTTACATGCATACGATCCTACCGCAACGTTCCATTCCTATAACAAACAAGAGTAATTTAAAATTACTATAAGCATTATTCTGTGTAGGGATATCATGCTTTCTTTCAATTACCTGGACTATTGGCCCAGAAATGTCTTCACTTTCTCCGTTTAGATCCTCTTCATCATAAATGGTGACTGTGCAACCTGCTCTCACCTGAAAACTGGTAACGTTGTTGATCCATGCAGACGGAAACGAATCGTGTAACCCTTCCTCTAACTCTGTGTATGCTGAGTTACATTTACTGCAATTTCCTCCTGGCCACAAATACGCTCTTGCACAGGTAGAGCGTTTTGGAAAATTGTCGATACATGGGCATTCCTGAAATCACAATTCGAACTACCGCCAAACTATGAAGGAACCTGATTTATTATTATTATTCCCTTACGAAATCACATTTACAGGATGCGGACAACCAAAATTCCGAAGAGGAAACGGTTTGACTGGAGAATGTCGAGCATTGTCCATCTAGATACGGCCCTCTACAAGCTGTTAATTCACAAGACGGGTTAACTGTCCAAAATCCGCTGACATTCCAACTCCTTTCCGCCGTTAAATACTCTTCTGCAATATTACCAACAACAGAACCAGGCTTCAGTACAAAGGACTCGTTCTGATATAAACTATTGCTTGACTGGAGTGAGGCGCATGGCAGAAGGACTGCGTGTACATTAGAAGTACAAAGGGTTGATATCGAAAGTACGATTAATGCAAGTTTTATTCTACTACACATGGGGACGAACCTTGTGTATTCCATTTTTTAAATTTCTAAATCAAGTTCTAACTTTGATCATGTCTAAATGTCAAGACAAAAACCGGTACACGAAATAGATATCAAAATTGAAATGAAACATCAAGTTGTAAAAATACCATTCTTATATAGCAGATAATTTTTAATATGGAATTTCTGTTCAACTTTGCAAAATGTTCAATTACATTGTTGCAATATTGTTTTTCATTCTGGGTTATATTGGACTTGCCACAAACATAAAATACTTACAATACTTGTTAGTAGTTCAGCATTATAACATTTAGTAATAGTCAACATTCTGGATTATAAAAATTGATGACATTTCTTCAATTTCAGAAAACGTCTTCAAATAATCATATTTCAGATTAGTTGTTTCTTAATTTTATGTTGATGCAAACGTTCATAAGTTCATTTGGGTGATGTACTATAACGAGGCATATCAGATGAGTTAGTTCGCTCGTGGTGACCCCGTACACCCGTGTTCACAACCTGTTAGTGAGAGAGAGATATATATGCTATCGTAGCAGTTTATCATTATGGATCATCATACAATTAACCATATGCATTCATCATTTCCAAGTAATCAAGCTCTTACAGAATTAAAAATAAAAAAAAACAAGATTGATATTGATTTCGTGACATAACAAGTACGTACGTCTTTATTTTTTCCCAGTAGTAAACTAAACCCAACCCTATTTACAAAAAAAACTGTATTGCGTTTGTTATTGACTATTACAATAGAAAAATATCACATTTAAACCTTTTAAATAACATTTGATCAGTTTTCATGCATTTCTATTGCAGCTATATTAACTTCTTCGCATTAACAGCTTTAAATGGTACGGCTATCCCTTTAGTACCCATATCCATATCCTTGATGCCCCCCGGCAAGACCTCCGTAACCACCTCCCGCGCCTCCGTAACCGTATTGGCCGCCTCCACTATGCCCATGATATAAACCCCCACCGCCATGACCATGATGAAGACCACCGCCTCCGCCATGATGGCCTCCATGATGTTTCCCGTGTCCGTGGCTGGAATGGTAGTTGTTACCACCTTGGTTCCCATAATGTTGGTTTTGACCATGTTGACCATGATTCCCATACTTGCCTTGGTGTCCTTTGTGAGCGTCGTCGTAATGACCATTCTGGTGATGACCTTGATTTCCATGATGATTCTCGTGATGATGCTGATTGTGATGACCACCATAATACTTCTTCCCTCCGTGTTGATCATGATGTTGGCCGTGTTCCCCATGTTTTGCATGGTGTCCCCCAGTGTGATAATCGTCGTAGAAAGCATGTTGTTTGCTGTACTCGTCCTGCAGCATAAATTGAGCAATTTTTAATTTCAAACTCGGTTTTATAATCCGAAAATTTGTCATCTTTTGTACGTACCTTATGGTATGTATTATGGAAACCTTTGGTAGATGCTCCTTTCTTATGTTGTCCCTTTTGTCCATACCGTGCGTGCTTGGAACCCTTGCTACCGTGTTGTTGACCACCGTGATGTTGACCTCCTTGTTTATGTCCTTTGGAAGCACCACCCGCGCTTTTGTAATGACCCTTTTTATGAGCACGGTTCTGATGTCCCTTGTTACCTTTCTGATAACCACTTTGGGAGTGATGTCCTTGTTGACCTTTGTGCCCCTTGTGTCCATGATGATTATTGTGATGAGAGTGGCCCCCGCCATAGCCTTTGCCGTAATGACCGGCACCGCTGCCGCCGTAACTAAAGTACACAAAGGAATAAGCACCGGACAACAATTACTTTTAAGCTATACCTTTTTTAAAATGAATTTTGAGACTCCCGTATTCACATACTGGCCACCACTACCGTAATGACCATCGCCATATCCCGTTGCCGACGCTTTCAAGTCCCTTGGCTTCTCCACAACGATCGATGTTTTAGATTCCTGAGCATCATGAGCTACTTCGTTATCCGTCGCATTTCCATCACTTCTCAACGCACTAAGAGTAATGTCATCTTCTTCGATGGATGGCTCATCTCCAGTAGGAGCCCCACCTTCTTCGGCACTATCACTTCCCTCTTCTCCGGAATAGTCACTTTCTTCTGAGGAAGCTTCTCCAGATGCTGGCACACCCCCAAAGCTATCCTCTTGAGCTCCATTGGTTCTTGTTGGCACTGATGACGTTTCTTGCTGTGTCGGTACATAGGAATCGACTCCAGCTTCCCTTGGAATATGACTTGATCTAGGAACGACTTGACCATCAATTCCAATGCCTATTCTCTCTGCATCCTGCTCCTGTCCCCTTGAAAAGGGCAGTATCAGAACAGTGATACATCCTAACACTAGTAAGGGTCTAAATAAACTATTTGAAATCGCCATCTTCAGCGTTATAATGGTCGACAACAAACTCCGTTTAGCTGACCACTCTCACGAAACACCGAAATATTCCCACAGTCGGACAAAGTTTCCCCAATGGCAAGCGTTACAAAGAAAAATATCACTTTCACAAAATACGTATTATTTAAATGGCACAGGTATAGGATTGCTCATATGAAAACACTCCACAACTGACTACTTCGGAGCAATCGAAGCGGAAGCGTGCGTCCGTAAAGCAAATCAGCTTATACTTCTTCAGAATATTTTAAGTCCCCATATTTATATCTTTAAAAGGAGGAGGGACCTACTAAACCAAACACGCACACGTATACACACACATAGTTTCAGTTAAGTGACGACAATGGAGTTAGATGGATTGATGGAAGGACGTTATTGTTGATTGCAGGCTGTATCTAACAACAGTGATAATAATATTTAATGTATTATAAAACAGTTTGAAACGCTCTGCCATTTTACACAACACAATTAGATTATTATGTGGCATGTGCCGCTGACAATTTTTTATCCCTTACATTTAGGAAGCCTTTCAACCCTACACAGTACACACACACGTACGTACTTACCACCACTTACTACAAACATACATCGTCACATCGTCAGTAAAACAAGAGGGACACTCACAACAGGCGAACACTAAAAAAAACTTCAAATAGGTATAACCATCCGCATTATTGGTGTAAAGCCGCTTATAACAAAAACTTTAACCGTTGGTTCTGCACTACTCAAAAATTGGTACAAGACTACCAATTGAGACTATGGGACAGTCCTTAACCGTTATTCATCCCACACGCACATTAATATGCAAAAATCTTTGTTTGGTATGAATAAGCGCTATACTGAACAATAAGCGACAGTACATGAGTACAGCATCATAAATTACAATTACAAGGGATTTAAAGAATACGAATCAATACTGGATAAGGGATATGGTGGTTATCGATTGTATGTACATTTATGCATGCAAAAGAAGCGTAATTTGTGTTACGTTATGGTATCACGTTGATGACCATAATGATAATCGCGATCCACCGCCATTGTTGTTGAAATTGTAAATCTTGTAATCCAGGACTTTTGAATCGAATCAAAAACCCCCGCCAACATCACACCGCCGCGACGATAGTACGATTTTTTTAACAGAAGAATACCTATTGACTTAACCCATATTACCATGAATCATTTTCATTATGAATTATAAAACGATAATGACGTTATTTAATTTAATGGTGTTGTTACACTCGTTTACGTCAAATATGTAATTTTGAGTAATAGTCGCTTGTTCTACTTGTATTATGCAGTAAATGCAGTGTACCTTCTCCTGCAGCAAAAAAAATTCGATTTTAAGTAAAAGCAACCATAGAATAATAGCATTATTTTGTAACTCACTCCTCAGACGCCAATTCAAAATAATTTTTGTGTACAATGTTTAGGGCACGTGTGCGGTGTGGGTACTGGGTAGTGTGGGTACCTACCGCGTATAGAACATCAGAATTTTCTGGCACATTTTAATTCTAGATAACCTCTGTGATAATCCACAACATCTGTAATAAACCAGCGTGTGTCGTGTGTGTTTGCTGTTAAATATATTGGTGTGTATTAATGTACGTTAAAATATAAACTCGAAATACCAAATTTATTGTGCATTTTTTTTGTGTCGAAAAGTTGATGACTGTGAAAAAATGCAGAAAAAAATCCTTCTCTCATGTCGCACATCCACCATTTTCACGTTCATGGTTGATTGCCAGCGGATGGTGCAATATTACACGCATATTTTACTATTTATTGTGTTTACTTACGTTGTCAGCTCTTGAAAAGAAGGTGTAATTTTTTCAAGTTTGTGTTTGTCTGTGTGTGTGTGAAATGGAATATTACGAGCTGTCAGTCTCAGTAGGGCCTAAACTGAAATTATTTTGATACCGCTGCAATTATTTGTTTGTTTGGGTTTTTTGGCGAGAATCCACACAGTTTCACTCTTTTTTTTTATGTCTCCGCGTCTCCGTCGGCAAAGATAAAGGGGGCTGCGGGTTGGTGTTGCGACAAGCATGAATTGCACCGGGAGGTACTTGCTTGCTGTAAGCATATTTTTCGTGAAATAAAAAAAACGTATTCACTCCCCCTCTCCCCGACGATGGAGTGTTGAAGACACACAGTTTCACTCTTTTTTTTTATGTCTCCGCGTCTCCGTCGGCAAAGATAAAGGGGGCTGCGGGTTGGTGTTGCGACAAGCATGAATTGCATCGGGAGGTACTTGCTTGCTGTAAGCATATTTTTCGTGAAATAAAAAAAACGTATTCACTCCCCCTCTCCCCGACGATGGAGTGTTGAAGTAGTGAGTAATTCTGTGAGAGACTTCAAGGTTTTGTTGCATGTTGTCAACATGTTTAACCGTTCCGAAGGAAGCTCAATTACTTGGAAAAGCCGGAAGTAGGTTGTAACACGAAATTAATCATGGCGAAATATATAACCGGGCTGTATGGGGACCTTTTGTTGAAATGTTGCTTGATACTGGTGGCGGTATCGCCAAGAAGTCGATAATAAACTTAAATTACAGTATATATTTTCATTCAAATTGTAAACTGACAAAAATATCGATATTTAGCAAAAAGTAAAGCAGTTGATAAAAAAAACTGTTGATGACGAAGGTTGGCAATTTTCAGGCGATCAAAATCGAAGGTGACTACTTAGAAAAGATAACATGAGAATGAGACATTGATATGATAATAGTGTCAGCATGTCTGTAAGATTTCATGCCTCCTGATTTTTTAAACGCTCACTTGTTTAAAGAGGGTTTAGGTTTAGCAAATTGCGTAATATGTATGTACCTATCTATTTAAGTAGTAGTATCTATATGTTTTTATATTTAATTGAGTTCAAATATAATATATAATGTAATCTTCTTGGCCTACCAACAGCGCACCGTTATCACGTGTCACGCCTCACAGTCATACACAGAAACAAGCAAAAATCTCTACTTGCGATGTAGTTCCCTTACACGAGTTCAAGTAATGTAGTGTTGCTATATTATGAAGATTGTACCTGAGAAGTGCAATGATTCGGATCACTCACCGTTACCAATTTAACAATTTGGTTCGTCTCTAGTTAACCTGCGTGAGTACAAACACGTTTCCAAAGAAAGACCCTTTATTTCTTGGTTTCTACTAAGCCAAGACATGGACGGTATATAGTAAGTGTGTGTGTGTGTATGTGCGAGTTCATTAACAAGTCAATTTTCAATTGTCAAAGTCAACCGTTGATATTGAAAACGACGTTTTTTCTTACAATTTCAATACAATTTGTATGTCAGGAATAAAAATGCGTAGGGCACGGCACATGATAAGTTATTGACACCACGTAGAACTGTACAATGCAAGGTAAAATTAAACTTTAAAAAATAATGGAGACGGAAGTCAAGTCTAGAGGCATCTATCTACCTTGTTTGTGTTCTTGAAATAGACACCTACATACATACAATGCCCATAATCATTGTATAAACGATTTGGCATTTATTACTTCCATAATTGCGGCTGGCGATTTACAAAATGCCTAAATTACCAAAGAACACATATCGGTACAAAAACCGGTTTCTTGTACTGATAAGAATAGAATGTTTTTGTCTTGTAATTTCGTCCTGATAAAGATTAGAGTTTCTAATTGAAGACTTGACAATATATTTTCTATCTCAATTTTATGGATGGAATAGTTGTAATGGGGGTGGAGTTGTCCGATAATATATAAATGTCATATACATAATATCTACCCGTCAAGACTAGTACCAGTGTAACACTACGACCTACAACCAGAATGTGGTTAAATTTTTGAAGCAAGTTCCATTTGGAAAGTTTAAAAGAAGACGTTAAAATGATATTTCGACCTTTCAATTATTTCTGCATTTATTCACATATTCCCATTACATTCGTTAGCCAAGAAATAAGGATGAAGAAGTTGAAAAATAGTACTGAAGAAATACCATTTATCCGACCACATTTCCATATATAATTTGTCAGCGCAATCTGCACCCCCAACCAAATATCCCTAGTTAGCACACGACATTTTGTTTGACATGGATCGCTCATGCGACACGTATTGCCTAGACTTTTAGTAGCCTTTACAATTTTTATCAGAGAGAATATTGCAAGCAAACTTTAATTGAATGCCAACAATTTCTGTACGGATTTAGCGTGAAATGTGACATGATGACAAGACATTAACAATAAACCGCAACACCACACCAGGTAGCGTATAAAACATTATTATGAATGTCCATTTATACCATTACGCATACATTCTACGGAATAATAACATCACACAATGATGATGTTACACCTTGGCACAATTGTCCACCACCATCGAAATCAGTGAAAAACCAGTACTGTACGGCGTCATCAATAGTACTAATCTGCAAAATGCCCCGTTTGTTAATAAAAATACACAGCGGTAGCAGATTATTTCTTTACTGCAGCACCACCTCCATTACATGATGATGATAACTAAATTTACATTCAACTTAAATTTCAGCATTTAAAACCGCGACGCGACCAGGCGACACGGTTCATTTCATCTGTCATTAAATCCCACGACAGTTGCCAATGTAGATAGCACGGGGGAGACCACTACTAGACAGAAATCATGCCTGCATAGCTTATTTATTTAAACCATTATGTTAGTCTAAAATGTTTTTATTGGTCCAATTTCGTTTTCAAGACATTTAAAAAAAATCGTTGTTGCACACAGCACTGTCCAGTATAGGCGTATGTAACTGAAAGTACGTTACAGTAGATAATTAGATGAATGTTGCACGGTTTAGACGTGATTTGGAAGAAAAGCTCTGTGAATTAGTTAAGATTTATTGATCTGCGCATGAAACATGATTTTCTCAACATCACAGCTGCATATTATCGGCTGAGTGATTCCAAAGAAGCATGTAATGTTATGCTTTAATTAAGTCGCAACAAAGCTTGCACAAGATGTAAAAATATGATGAAAGAGTTTTGGTACGACATTAAATTGTTGATGACAGTGTCAAGATCGTAATGACTATAAACATCAGAGTGTATACTCTATTGACGTCTCCGTGAAATTGACTTTTTGCGTAATAATGGCCGGTTTGAACAAATGAGCTGTCGTGGGGAGAAAATTAGATCCGACGGACGACAACACGATGCAAGCATAATGTGGCAATCGAATAAAATGAGGCTGACATCCGACGATATCATCAAAACATAAAACTATTAAGGTGTTTTGTTCGAACTAATATTCTGTGATTTATTTATCAATTGTAACACTGGTTGTGACGACAAGTCAAATTTCGACAACACGTGCGTGGCGTCGTAGGTCTTAGCACGCGCTTACACACAATCAAAATAACAACAATGTTTACAAAAACTTAATAAAACCACTACTATGTAATGGCAGTAATTATCTTAAAACATTCTTTCGTAACAGCCAACAACATTTTTTAAAAAGTTTTCAAGTTAAATATTTTCTACGGGTAAATTACTCTACTAGTATATATGTCTATGCGGTAAATACTTTACATTTCAAAGCAAATCAGTGTTGATTATTATGACACGGGTTTTGAAGCTCGATTGTTCGCTGTTGGCATAAAATTAGCATATATGAAACTTGCTTGTCCTCTGATAAAACAAATATTTTAATGTTTACAATTACTCGTAATTGGTTATCTCTCCAGAGCTGTTTACTCTAACGTTAAGTAGTTGAATAAATGCAGAAAAGTTTATATCTACCTCTATGGTTAAAATACTTATATCTACTATCATTAATGCATAGATACTCGATATACTTTATAGTTTTAATTTAATAATTGCCGATTTGCACATTAATTTTTTAGCTTTGTTTTCAAAGTTGAAAATGCATAGTGACATCACAGTTATTAAGGATGAGAGTTTTTAGAGTAGTAGTAATAATAATGCACTGTATCAGCAGGAAAAATTTCTTTGATCTTCAAAGTTTCTTTCACGGGAGAAGTCGACCTGTTTCTGAATCCACCCCTGTTATCATAGATTTAGGATCCGGAAACAGCGAACTCCATTGAACGTGACTACATAAGGATGTTTCAATGACATCCAAGTTACGATGGCTTCTTTGTGGTTGGCCAATGCGACCATGAGATCCTTCATTTTCATTGCTAGCCTCATCTGCTTTCCATTTAGACAGTAATAAGTGATTTTGTTCGCTTTCCAAACAAAAGTCTTGTACAGTGTAAAACCTACAAAATAACAGTGAACAGCAAGATTATAACTTATGAAGACGAAATTACTGTCGATGTCGACATTAATGAAATTTTAAAATGTTACTACTTCTTCAGTAGCACTACTATACTTACCCTTCCACCAAACTATCAGTCCATACTTGTAGATTTCTCCTCTGCTGAAACAGTTTACTACCTTGCACATTATTTTCATTTGTCTCCTCTGCAGGATCAATATCTACATTGTTTGCATTGATTTGTTGCATAATAGTTTGCGAGATTTTCCCTTGATAGCGTTCCAAGGGAAGAACTAACATTTTTACTTTAGCTAGCAAGTAGCCATCCAACGTAAGAAGTTTAACGGTCCAAATTCCTGGCTGTAAAGGTGTTTTGAGTACTGGCTTGACGAAATTATACTACAAAATAAGATGAAATACATTTTTCATGTACCGTATAATATATGGTAGTTTATGAAGGGTTAGGTATTTCAACTTGCAAATAATTACTCTGGAAAACTTACAATGTTGCTAGCCCCGTCACCAGATGTTCCATTTAATACACCCTGTATAGTATCCGAAGGGTCCACAAAAGCTACCGTAATATTGAACGGTTCGTCAGAAAGAATGTTGTAGATTAAAACAGGCTCACTATACGGTCCAATGCTCCTTGCAAAATTTCGAAATATTTGCTCCTTTTGGTCGTAGTCTGCCCCGATGGCAATATCCTTTATAATTCAATAGTAGTATTAACCAATTTATATAGCAATATTTCTTTTTTTAGTGGAAGGTGCACTTTCAATTGTCAAACCTTTATTTTGGAACGAAATTTGGAAATTTCGTTTGACCATGGGGCAATTGTCACGTGATTTTCAAGCCGGAACCAAGCTTCCAACCACACCGTGTAAGTTTCTGCTGGACCGTTGTACCTTACTTGCTTTGTCACTTCACTACTAAACCGCACCAATATGCCATCTAATTGATCGTCATGATTGTACGTACTCATTTCCACCAATTTTGTTGTATCGTCCAAAATGTTACTTTCACCGGAAGTGCCAATTGTACAATTATACTTTAGAGCAAATTTTCTGGCAGCGATGCGTGCTAAAGAATGTCCTAGCGTCACTAATGTCTCGTCCGGTTTTGGCGAGAGATCATGACGATGATACAAACTGAGCCAAAATCGGTCCATTGTTGGATAGTGCGTTTCAAAGCGATCAGGATACAACCACGACTCCAGCTTGTTTATTATCCCTTGATTGACAATTGCCTCGAATTTTCTTCCAAAAAATAAAATTCTTGTTTCGGCCAACTGGAATACCGGAAACCAAATAAATTTAATAAAAACTTTTCTCCCACATTCTCATGCTCTATCTCTGGAGACAAGCGCCAAAATGAATGTTATACATACCAAGAGTCTATTCCAGTCCGCCAATCCTCTAAAAACAAAGTACATAGCTTTAATATCAAATCTATATGTGCAAAAATGTGAGTTAATTTAATTAGTTTACCACTTTGCACGTAAAGCAAAATAGAGAATAAATTAATGCTATATATATTGGGTATACCTCTGCTGGCAGCAGAGTATATTTAAAGACGACTTTCAGACCCGAGACCAGCTCATCATCTGTTTTAATAATGTAATCGACAAAGTCTCTGTGTAAGGCAATCCAATCACTTCCACCATCAATCATTACACCTAAAAAAATAAAAACATTTTGGATGAACAATTGCATTTGGGAAAAATTTAAATTCAAATTTTTAAACTCAGTAGCATTTTACACTGACCATTGGGCAATTTGCGATCAGCAACACGCCACATACGATGCTCACATTCAAAAAACGTCTTATCCAATCCTTGCTTTTGGATAAACTTTTGCACATCCCTTCCATGACTCTTTACAAAGTTGCGCCCATTGTTGTGGCTCAAAAACTCCTCGAGTTTCTCAGTAGTTCTGTTTCAAGTAAAATAAATATTTTTAAAAATTGTGCAACAGTTTTTAATGTAAAACCAACAAATTTTAGTATATTGTCCGTACTTGAGAGGAAAGTCAGATTCGCTCAAATTTATTACGTAGTCCCAATTCCAATTCCAGGCTTCTGCGTTAGCAATAAGTTCTTCCATCCCCGACAGAAGGACGGTTAAAAGACTGGCACCACCCCATATAGTAGCTTTTCGATTCGTCATGAAACGAATATTATTAGGCAACGTGTGTGCAAGTACCAGCAGTTCTCGGTAAAGGTAATCTTGTCGCTACAACAAAAATGATTAAAGTTGAAAATGTGATGCGAATAAAAAAAATACATCAAAATTTTAAAGCAAACATGTCGTCTTACAGAATCAACGTGAATGTAAAAGAAGTGTTTCTCTTGAAAAAGTGCTTTGATAAGGCGGAATACTTGTCGAACAGAGCGCCCATTGAGTGTGAGAAAAAATACAACTCGGACGGTTTTCACTGGTTGTTCCATTACATGGCCATCATCTCTTAGACCATTTAAACCAATTATTTTATTGTTCAGTTCGTACTCTAAAACACAGAGGATCATTAAGATTACAGTGCCATATGGCTAAAACACCGAACCATCAAGTTATTTTATGTTAGTAAATAGAGTAGAAACCTTGAAAGACGCCTGTTTCAAATACATCCATTGTAAAAAATCCTCCACATTTTCCGTTCCATGATTTAATATTGTCTGGATTAATGAAAATATCATTTGTACTGGCACCTTCAACAGGGCACTCGATATCGCAGAGAGAATTATCCAACTTTCCACTTTGAGAAAGTTCCGTGTTTCCACAAAAACATTCAACTCTGTACATAGTTTCAGAAACAAAATAAATGCAATAAATTCGTAAAGTGCCTCTTTTATGAAAACAAGGGTATTATTATTTAACCACTAACCCATATTGTAATCCAGCATATTGAAACCCGGACTGAAGGCACAAGTCAACACAAGTTTGTGGGGAGTTTTTGTCTTTAAATAAAGAGAGGTGACCCGTGAAAAGCCGATTTTTTGGATTGTCTTTAAAGCAGCCAACGTACCGCCCATAAATTTTTTCTAAAAAAAATTAAAGGGGTTGGATTATTAGTAAGTTTGTTATTATTATACACTGATTAAGAGAAGAATTGTGTAAGTACCTACCTGGATTGTTACATAAACGCGGCAACCGTTTTGCATAGACAATATCGTTTACTATTTCACATGAAAGGCTTGCAATTTCTTTCTTGCATTGCTGTGTTTTGGCACGATTAATGGCAGAAATAGAATCTTTTGAGGTGATGTTGCATTCTGGCACAAAAGCTAGAGACTCCAGGTCCAGAAATAAAAGACTAGAATTGTGCTGCACGGCTAACTGTAAAGAACCATACAGAGTAGTCTAAAATACTTACGTTACCTACCAAATAAAATTATATTGATATTGATATTGGACAAAAATTTAGCATTATTAATCACATACCTTATTGCTGGATTGTGCTAAATTTTGATTTTCAACATTATCCTGTGCTACTTCCAAACTAACTTTTTCAATTTGCCCCTACGGTTTAAAATCATATGGAAATTTTTAAACCTCAAAACAATTATTTATAACTAATGATCAACGAATAATTTCACCTCCTCGGTTTCCTTTTGAGATCCTTGTTTTCTCGCCGAAAAATAAGGCCCCTTTGATCCATCTCCACTAACATCCCAATTTCCGGGTAAAAGGACCACGCGGACGGCCAAAAAAATTTGAATTCCAAACACGATCCCGATCAAGACAATAAACTTTTGGTAGTTTACGCAAAATCGAGTAATGTCTTGAGCTCTTGTGGCCATCTCCAGACACAAGTGTTTGCTCTTCCTCTTGTTTTTCTATCACATTGTCACAATTTGTTTCCTCTCACCAAACGACGAAAATTGGTATAATGATAATAAAAAGGCTGCTTGGGCACTTTTTCAATAACGATCATCCCGCGATGCAGGAAACGCTTGGTGGCAGCATCAAGAGGAAATATATTAAATCTCTTTAGAGAATTGTACAAATGCTTGCTAAAATTAATTTTTGTTTCTTGTCAGATTTGTACAAAAATGATTTTTGTAGAACTTGGACTTCAAATAAAAAACGGAGCTAAAAGATTCATAATAGCAGCCGCACAGCAGTGTACATGGACGAGGAATCAAAGGTGCCAGCAGTAATGCATGTGTGAATGCCTTTCTACGGAAATTTAAAAAAAACAACAAACGAGTGAACAAAGCTGAAATCCGGTTTTCAATGTTTTGCCAAAGCTATTATTAATTTCAATAATTTCCCACCAAGTACAACTAATTTACCTTGAATGTCTTCTGTTGCTGATGGCGTATATAATAGTGGATTCAGTGAAAATAATTCACAACGGTAATACACACGTCTTGCACTGTTGACCGTGCACATCATACTCTAACCGCAGAAAAATCGCACTCGTATATAGAGTATCCGCATCCATCCACCTAGAAATGGAATGATTTCAGGGTTTGATTTCGACCCAAATAATGTGTACCTACGACGAAAAGATCCTTGCTTAAGGTTATCTAGATAGTTGGCGAAAATGAATGGAAACAAATCATAGCCGTGGTGGTGGTTGTAAGCGTTTATCTCTTTAAAGATGTTGAGGCTTGTACAAAGTCAACTACATTGTACATCGCCGCCTCTCCTCTTGTTCTTGTCTCTTTGGGCACACACTCGATTCTGCGTCTCTCCTTTAAAAACTACTCTTGTGTGCTTGGTTAGTCAACTGTAACATGATCTTCAAAACACACGGACGGATAATGCAATTAACTTGGACTGCACTTGTATTATTCTTTACGAGTGATGGTGGCAGTAATGCTATAATCGTATAACATTCTTCTTGTTGAGTAATAATAATAACTCTTCTTACGTGTCATATACACACGATAAGAAAACTAAACGTACCTACGTACATGTGCTAAATCATACAGCGTTTAAGGTTAACAGAAAAAAATATGAACGATGTGGCGATGACAAAGTATCGTCGTCCACCAACATTGAACTTTGTTACGTTGTCAGTTTGTCATTCACAAAAAGTTTAGGCAGGCACACACTAAGTGGGCGATAAATTCACTCTCTCTCACACAATTTTTTACGATTGAAAGAAATCACAACCGACTACACTCCCCCAATTAAAATGTTTACTCTTGGAAATTTTTATGACTTCTACTTGAAAGTCAAAAAAGTTCATGATGTCAAATCAATCATGACAAAAAATTAAATGCTTCTTTTTTCTTTTTTAAAAGCGTCTAAAAATCTCACTCAAGTGAATCAGCAGCACACACATACACACATGTTGTTGTACGTGGTGCCTGTCGTGTATGTCATGGTTTGCTGAAAACCGTCTCTACATTAACTTTTATCTTATCCAGCCAGCAGCAAATGTTTTCTTTTGCCAGGGAAAAAATATATTCATTGGGACATGTGTTTATGGGATGAGAACTAGAAGTTTTAGCAGAGCAGCAGCATCCCGTCCCATGTATACATGGCAGTCTTTCGCAGTTCATTTGAATAGGTAAATACTGAAAAAGGAAACATGATGAGGATATATTGGGGGTGAAAACTAAAGTAAAGCTGTGAAACAGTTGTTGTATCCGGGTCTGTCCGAAGGAGTACACATATTTTTTATGATAATGACTTTACTACCTACGTTTTTACGTTCATACAAGGCTTGTCTCTTGTCTCTCTGTCTTAAAACAAGTTTCATCATCATCATTACTACTTTACTACACGAGGAAAAATACTGGTTTAAAATGACAAACTTTATTTGCTGTGGAAGCAAAACCAAAAGAACCTTCCTTTGGGTGAGGTACCTATTTGATTTTTTAAGTTGGCAATCGGCATAATGGTTCATAAACGAGAGAGAGAGATATGAAGAAGTAGTACTGCACTTGGAATTCTTTCTCTACATATAAAATAAATTTAAAAAATGTTCTTTGCCATGGGTTGATCCCTTTCCAAAGTATTATATACCACGACACGATATACGACATATCATCAGCAGGTTGGGCGGTTGCCATAAATTAGCCTCGCCTTACTGGCAACTGACAATCCAAAACTTTTGTTTGACGTGTTTGGTTGTGGAGACGAGACAAAATTTTAATGCGAAAATGACTCTTTTGTTTCGAATAATACCACCAAATACCAAGCAACTCCAGTGTGTAGTCTTCGTCGCTGGTTCGAGGTATAAAAAATACTATATCTCATAACACAATTTATGTCCGATGCTTGGATTCATTGAAGCTGACCCCCTTTTGTGTACCTTCTTGTCTGTGCGGGGTCGGAATAAAATATTATATCTCATAACACAATTTATGTCCGATGCTTGGATTCATTGAAGCTGACCCCCTTTTGTGTACCTTCTTGTCTGTGCGGGGTCGGCGGTTTGGGTACGTCAGTACAGAGAATTTCTAGGATAGACAATGCATGCTCAAGTTTTGATTAAATTTTATTAGTCTCTTTCCACTGAACTGGATGATGCACTTGTTATTATTACTTTGATGTTAGTTTGAACAAAGTTAAATTCCGTATCATCAAACTTTTTCGCTTTTCTCTGTACTCCTCGCATGCATCATATACTTCGTATTTTTCTTTTGGTACATTTTCACAATTACTCCATTATCAAATGCAGATAGTATTCTATCATCATAGTACATTGCATTTTATCAAAGTAAACGGTGAAGCAGTCCAAAAATGTTGGCAATGGCAAGTATGAGGAAATCAAAATCAAGTATTTTGGTAAGTTGGCAGATTATCAGGGAAAAAGGGAGAATATCTTTCACAATAAATCCCCAGAATTTTCTCTTGTTTTAGCTTATATTTGCTGTCCATCATTCGCCACTTTTACTCTTTTATTCCCATTCCTTTAGACTTTAGATAACATGTACAAAAATTTCTTCTTTTGAGTATTTCTCTCTCCTCTTCTCTCCTATTGTATGCAGTCATGGATGAAAATAAAAAAAGAACAACAACAATACTGTGATCATCACTTCTTCTCACTTCTCCGCTGGTGATCACTCCGATATGAACGAACATGGTTACGATCACGTCACATCATCAAGCATCAGTAGTTACAACAATTTCCCTTGTGTTATATTACATTATGATTGTACTTCCACCCCATGGCTTTCTTTGAACTTTCCCAAGTGTTTTAACTTTATGTTACGTAAAAGCTAGCGTACTCCTACCAACTTGGACAAGAAAGCCTGTTT
>JAHZNE010000625.1:0-11140 GCA_027744055.1 Callyntrura sp. NNG-2020
TTTTCAGGGTTTACTGAAAGTCCTTTTTCCTGGCACCAGGCATAAAGGATGTCTAGGCCTTTTTGTACGAAGCCTTTGCAGATGGCTAAGTCTCGGGATCTTTGTCCTATTGCCACGTCGTCGGCAAATGCCTGGTGCAAGGTTTGGGAAATATTCTCGTGTAGTCGAACCAATAACCCATCCACAAGGCAATTCCAGAGTAAGGGGGAGAGCACGCCGCCTTGTGGGCATCCAGCTTCAGCCAACCTTTCTCTGCGTAAGTGTCCGATATCTGCATGGACTGTTCTTCCGCGCAGTGTGGAGTCGATCCATCGAACGTACCGTGCTGATATTCCGAGGCCTGTTAACGCCTGTATTATGTCACTAAATCTAGCCTTGTTGAATGCGCCTTCGATGTCAGCAAAAGCCAGCACCAGGTGCTCACCATAAAACCGTTCCTAAAATATGTTTTCACTAACATATTTTATTGTAGAATGCATGTTGGTTGTTACAATAAAGTAATGGGCAAGTACATTCGGGCGTTATTTTATCTACATTTTTCTTCTATTGATCTAACTGGTAGCACGAACTTGTTGAACGATCTGCCAATTTTGGTCTAATGTTAGACCGGAAAGTGGAATTTATAAAAATTTTGTTGCAAAGCGCAAATATTCAAGTAACCAATGCTAGCGTTATAGAACATTGTAACTTTAGTGTAAAGGAATTTTAAAAAATGCTATTTTAGCGAACAAAAGATACTTATTTCAGATATGAAATCTGATATTTGTTGAAAGTTAAAAAAATTAGCGTCTCTATCTCCTAAAGCAAAGGATGCAATTTAAATTTGATTTAATTTTTGAATTCTTTGGATATTGCTGGCATTAAAACGGTAGTTCTTTCAATAATTTAGAAATTAAAATGCTTAACCGTTCGACAGACAGACATACTTCATAATCACAAAACTCCGCCTTGTAGGGAATAGACTTCAGATTTCAATTCTACTCCTACAGCTATACCACAATCGACTTTTCGTTTACCAAGATCGTCATATGAGTTCGATCATGTCTTATACGTTATCAGCAGTCATCAGTAATTATGTTCAAACATCCTTGCTAAGTTATACGCATTAATTAAATTTAGTAAATGTTCTTTGTTCTTTGTTAATTTCGTTATAATTAAATTTCTTATTTATTAAAGAACAACATATATATGTTTTTTAATACAGCGATGGAGTGATTCATTTTGCGATGCATTTGTTATTATTTTTTAAATTATTTTTTGAGCAATACAAGGATGGTTGATGGTGGCGGAAACGAACTTGAAGTAGTACAACGAATAAATTCGATGTATTTTAATATTACTTTTGGTATTTACTAGTTCATAGTTTTAATAACATTTTAAAATTAATATTCAGTTTAACTAACATATAGCTCTACAGGATTTTTAATGTTGACAATTTAAAAAAAATAAAATCTGTTTTTTTATATTAACAATTTCATTAAAAGACAAATTAGGACCAACATTAATACTTTTCAAAAAGTTATTGTCAATGTTGATTTCTACAACTGTCCAAGTCCATGAAATTTAATTAGAACTACTGCTACAAACAAATCTGACGTTGTTGCATAGAAGAATGTTAAAACTCATCTGGAACGGTCGGCCTGACACCAGATTGCGTTTCAAATTGTACAGATTCGAAATGCAAGCTGACATACTTAAAATGTAGGACCATCTGTCTTTAATTGTACCAATACTTTCACTTAATTTAAAAAAAAGATTCATATTTTCTAACGCAGGAGTGCTGTAGTCATGCTATTTTGACCTAAATTACATTTCAAGTTCTACCCAGACCGCTACAACTCAGAGGTTAACTACCAAGCACATCTACGAAATCCGTCGATATGTACTGGCCTAGACTTTTTAAAAGTAATTGCAGATATCAAATTCACTTTCTTTCCGAACATAGATTTCGGAATGCACCACGGAAAAATATAAACTCCCAATAGGCTGGTCCTACATAAAAACATTGCTTGTTCTAGATATACGGATCAATTATATTCCCACTTCCTGGTCACCATCCGTTGTAAGTGCAGGATGGCACAAAAATGAATTTAAAATTAAATTGAAAATTAAATAGAATTTTCAGCAACTACAAAATCCTCTTACATTTAAGAAAACATGTTTACGAACTGCGCAAATATTTTTTAAATGTCGGCCTGAAGTTCGTCGTGTTTGATTTTCTACATCGGCAAGGAAACACAGCTTGTGTTTTCTCCATACATATCGGAGAGTATATGCATATTTTTGTGCGCATTCTTTTCAAAACAACATAACTGCATTTAACTCGTAAACATTTTTCTCCTTAAAAAAGCATACCGTACACGGTAATACTCTGAACAGCGCGGTTCTACTCGAGCTACGTATAATATCCAATGTTTAATAATTTAAGAGCGTTTTGAGTTTGCACACTCTTCTTCCCTTAAATAATTTTTTATCTCAAGGATTTTTATTAAATGAAAAAATTGAAATGCAAAAAGCGCTGGAAGACAAAGGAAGAAAAACACTCTCGAATTATCAGTCCTCGGAGAAGGTACAAAATTTTGGGGAAGTAGAAAAATACCCAGAAAGAGCATTTCCGTTCCTAACGTACATTTTACGATGGCTAATAAGTGGACGGTAAAAGCTTTTGAACTACACGACTTTCTTAGTCGTTACCACTGCGTTCCTTACCCCATATATTGGAACACCGCTAAAGAGCGACTTGGCTTCCGCAAAAAGGGGGATTCAAATTTACGCCTTTGGTACATTTCATTCGGCTTGATTGCAATTTTGGGCGTCTGTTTCTGTAGTATACTCATCCTATACTGCAAGAATGAGCCCGTTCCAAAGAAAAGCGAAGAGACAGGTTCCACGTACTGGGTAACCATTTTCGGGTGGGCAATTTTTCTTTGTTTGTCGTGTCTTGGTATCGGAGTTGATGTATTCCTGGCTGGATATGGGGACGATTTCGTGATTACTCTGAACCTTCTCATGGATCTCGGACAAGAAATAAAAGTCGCCGAGAGGGTAATTCGTCGGCAGGAAAAGGTCAAAGAGTCCTTCATTCCTTCCATGGACGATCTGGTTGGGTTGTTTGCGATTTCTATGGTGGCGTTCTTGCATGCGCTACCGGTTGTGTTGGTAATATTTGCGCTGGCCTTTATTCCTCGAGTGGAACCAATGCACTGGATGTTACAATACGTGTATGGACCAGCCTACTTTGAAAATCTGTCGTGGGTGGGGAAAATGGGAGTGGGCATTTCACTCCGGTTCCTGGCTCCCTGGTACGGTGTTTCGTCCGTACTTCGCTCTGTATGTCATATCTGCTTGATCATGATTTTGGAAACACCGATATTCTACCACTGTCTGAGCCACTATGACCGGCATCCATTGGAGTATGACACGCTGTCCCAATACGATGAGCTATATCGGATCAGATGCATCAATCTGGTGGGTTGTGGGAAAACGACGGGTCTTGCCTTGGGCGTGTGCTATATACTCGTAACGTTATCCAACACAATTTGCTTCTACGGATGGGAGTTAATGGGTCCACTGCTATTTGGATGTACGGTGTTGGGTACTCTCGTGCAGAATGTATTACTGCACACCATGCTGCCCCTGGTAACCAAGCTGTATGACATGTCCAATGAGTTGATTGCAAAGTGGAAGAATGAAGTGGGAAATATGGAGGGAGGAAGAAGGAGGCGACACATTCGGAAAATCACTGCGGCATACAAAGGCCATCGGATTCGCTTGCGCGGACGTGGGCATTCTGAAAAAGGAGACGAAGGTTAATTATTTCTATTCGCTGTTGGATGGATTTATTAACTTGACAATGACCATGAAGCCACTAATAAAATAATTTTAATAGGTTTATTAAATGAGCTTGTCTGACAGTTGGCGCCAAACAGCCTAGGAAGGCTGGTATCCAGCCTAGCTAGGCCCCGCCTAGGTAGGTTAGATTGCAGCCTATTTATATTAAAATAAAGATTAAAATATTTATTATAAAATAGCATTCTGAAAAAGGAGACGAAGGTTAATTATTTCTATTCGCTGTTGGATGGATTTATTAATCTCACAATGACAATGAAGCCGCTATTAAAATAATATTTGACTAATATTTATATGCTCATTGTTAGTAGATTACATGATGTTTGTCACAACTAATTAATTGTTTGTTGCTTATGGGGTTGTGGGATGTCTTCACATTGCACTGTGTAATGTTTGTAATAATTTTTGAATTATTAATTAACAGTAGCTAATATATTTGATGTTAACTAGCGAACCAGTGCCTAAATACATAGGCACGTCATTGTTAAATGTAGGAGTTCCTTTACCAAACGTTCTAGAGATAAAAAAACTCTCCATCATTTGGTCGGAGTGTATTAGATACCCTACCATGTAATTCCATAGAACACCATGCTTAACACTGCTGCTCTTTAAGTAAACAGCTATTTGAAAAATTTGTGTATTGAAATTTAATATAAACTTAATAGAAATAAAATTTTCATTAAAACAAGTAAAAAATACTTGAAAGATAACATATAGTATGAATAAAATTTATACACGGTTGGAATTAACTGGACCATAAAATGTAGTACCATCTACTTCAGTTACACCAATGCCTTCAACTTAAGTTTTTAAAATTGTGGAAATTGTCAAACGCAAGTGGTATGATGGTCATGCTAATTTAATCTAAATTTTATTTTAATTTTAAGTCCATTTGGTTAACTTTTTACAGCTCAGAGGTTAACATCCAAGCGCATCTACAAAATCTGATATTCCATGTTGACCTAACCTAAGAGTTTTAGTTAACGGCCGGAAGGCACCAAGGAAAACTATTTACTCCCAGCAGGCTGGTCCCACATAAATAACATTTCATGCTCTAGATATACGGATAAACTACTTTACCATTTTTTCTTCACCAATAAAATTGTTGTAAATAAAGGATGCCGCAGAAAATTAATTTGAAGTTTAATTGAAGATGGAACAAACGTTTCACCAACTACAATATTCTATTACATTTAAGAAAACATGTTCACCAATCAGAGTTGTGTAGCGGTAGTACCGCCGGTACTACCGGCGGTATCGGATTTTGCCTTCCCTTGCTACCGATACCCCTACCGCAGATATTTTGAGCAACTACCGCTACAGCAGATATTTTTGCTCTACTACCGCTACCGCAGATATTTTTGGCTACTACCGCACCCGCTACCGCAGATATTTTGGACAACTACCGCTACTGGCACCGCTACCGCCACCGTTACCGCTACGGCAGACAAGAGGGGTGTACAATCTATGTTACCAATTGCGCAAATAATGTTTAAATGACGACCTGAAGTTCGTTGTTTTTTGATTTTCAACATCGGCAAGGTAGCACAGCTTAATGTTAAATTGCCATCGCAGAGTATACATATACTTTTGTGCGCCTTCCTATCAAAACAACATATATGCATTTTACTCGTGACCACATTTGTTTCTTAAAACATGAACAGCCCGGCTCTATTTTTGTTGCATATAGGCAATGTTTAATAATTAAACAACATTTTAACTTAAACACACGAGTTTTTTAAAAGAATGTTTATTATAAGGATTTTTACTTGTTAGATCAAAATAATTGAAATGCAAAAGGCTCTGGAAAGCAAGCAGAAGTAAAACATTTACGAATTATCAGTCTTCTCAGAAGGTACAAAATATTGCGGCACAATACAAGGAAAATAGAGAGAAAGACTCGATGCAGGAAAGAGACAAAAAATCAATCATTCCTTCGATAAAAAATCTTGTTGGGTTATTTGCTGTTTCTATGGTGGCGTCCCCACATGCGTTACCGGCTGTCGTGGAAAGTTTCCCCTATGCTAGAACCTTTACACTGGTACCTACAATACACCTATGGATCGAACTACTTTGAAAATCGTCGTCAGTGGCAAAAATTGAAAATAATAGAAAAGGCACTGCGGCTAGAAAAGGTAATCTTCTTTGTTATAGAAGCGTTATAAGTTAACTGCTTTGTTTACTTTACCTAAATTTTTCCACCATTCATTTTTACACACATCATATTTCAAAAAATTCCATCGTCTCACTAATCCTCTTCATACGCCGTCACGGGACATACCATTGCAATTCTATACAACGCCATTGCACGCTTATTCACATTAGTTAGCTTTAGTTTGTGATCCTCATTCCTTTATTTTATAATTTAGTTGTTTCTTTCATTAAAGTACAAAATTAATGCATTTTAGTACACCGTTTTGATGGCTCACTTTGCGATTTATTTCTTGTTTTTGCTTTATGTATTTATTTTTATTTTAGTAATGCAAAGATGTTTGAATGTGGAAACGAATATAAAGTAGGACAACGGAAAATTTTAATTTTCTTTATTTTACATCTATTACATGAAATGTTATGTAATATAAATTCTAAACTTATATTCTACTTACCTACTGTATGTACAAGTACAACTATACTAATTTTTTAAATGTTGACAAAATATAACTTAAAGTTGTACTGGACTGTGAAAAAAATTGAAACTGATGTGTAAGTAAAAAGTAGTTAGTAGTAGAATAAAAAAATAAGTAATCCATGTATGCAGGTTCTATTAGTTTTTGTATCGTTTTTGAAGCAATTGTATGTATTTCATACGGTTTTTGAGGGTAGTGTCCCGTTTTGCATGGCATATTTTCAAGGAACTGTGAGATAATTGGCTGGAAACGCTGTGATATTATTGTACAGGTTAATTAATTATGAGGTGAGGGGAGTAGCGGAACTTGTTATATATTCCTACGTTCAACACAGCTAATATTATCACATCGTGACCGTGAGGAGTAGCTACGTAGCTTATTTTCTGTTGACACGTGTCGGATGGGACAACTGTAATTAACATGAATGTGGTAGAATATAGAAATTAATGTTTGCTGAATTGATAGAACAAATATTGTTTTTCCACAAGAGCTAACTTAGAGACCTACAAATTGTAAATAAAAAATGAACCAGAAAATGGAATTTAAAATGTAATTGAAAATTCAATTTCTGTTACACCAAATACCGAAGGAAATGTAATATTTATGAAAACATGTTTTTAAAATCTACTAGTATTATTTTAACGTTTTCTTGAATTTTGTGGTACTAGAGTTTATACGTATGTTGGCTCAATGTCGCATTTCTCACAGTTGAATAATTTATTTGTATTTTATATATACATATTATAACTTTGAAAGCACTTCCTCTTCATAGTATGTTTATATTTCGTTTTCATGAAATAAACGAAATTTGACATGTATTTTCACGAATGTGAAAACACGCTCGTCAAAAACAGTTGACCAAAAAATTAAAACGCAAAAACTATATTATAAAGGAAAAACATTCTAAAAATTGTTTATTCCACAAAAACATTCCAAATTTGGGCGCACAAGAAAACTCAACGCATTAATCTTTATCAGTAGTAATAATACGCTATTAAAATGGCAAACAAATGGACAGTAAAAGCCTTTGAGCTAGAAGAAGTTCTAAGTGGACATCACTGCGTCCCTTATCCGATATATTGGGACACAACCACGGGACGACTTGGCTACCGGAAACCAGGGGACTCCTCCTTGTACCCATGGTACTTTTCCTTTGGTTTGGTTATGCTGTTAACAGCGGCTTTGATCTGTACATTCTTCCTTTACTGTGTGAATGAACAAATGCCGGAAAAAAACGAGGGAAAAGATTCCATCTATTGGCTAACCATCTTCAACTGGGCGTTTTTCGTCTGTTTGGCGTTTCTAGCCTCTGGTGTTGATGTCATCTTTGCCCGATACGGGGACGACTTTTCCGTAACCCTGAACCTGTTGATGGATCTTGGACAGCAAATAAAGCAGGCAGAAAGGAATATCCGTCGTTCGAGAAGGAGCAAAAAGTCAGTAATTCCTTCTTTAGATGACATCGTAGGGCTATTTGCTGTTGCAATGGTGGGCTTCCTACATGTGGTACCTGCATTCGTGGTGACCTTTGTCCTGATCTTCTTCCCTCGGCTGTTGCACGTAGACTGGTTGCTACAACATCTCTGTGGACCTGGCTACTTCAAAAATTTCTCGCTGGTTGGTAAAGTTGGAGTTGGGATCGCCTTTCGTTTTTTCCCCAGTTGGTACTTCATTTCGTCCGTGCTTCGCTCTGTAAGTCATCTCTGTCTGATTATGCTACTGGAAACGCCGATATTCTACCACTGTCTCCGGCACTTTGACCGATATCCCTTGGAGTACTTGACGCTATCCGAATATGACAAGCTATATCGGATCAGGTGTATTGACCGGGTGGGTTGTGGGAACCTTACGGGCCTCACGTTGGGAGTGTCCTTTGTACTCACAACGTTATCCCATACAATTTGCTTCTACGGGTGGGAGTTAATGAGCCCAGTTATATATTGTTGTCTTGTGCTGGGTACGGTGGTGCAGAATGTACTAATTCACACCATGTTGCCCCTGGTAGCAAAGCTGCATGACATGTCAAATGAGCTGATTGCAAAGTGGAAGATAGAAATGCGCAATTTGAGTGAGGGGTACAAGAGACGACATATTCGGAAAATTCTGCGGCATACACGACCGATTGCATTTTTCTGTGGGGATGTGGGCATCTTGAAGAAGGAGTCGAAGATTAACTATTTCTATTCACTGTTGGATGGATTTATTAATCTGACAATGACCATGAATCCGTTACTACAGTAGTACTAGGACGTACAAAGCAAAAATAATAGCTGGCTCTTTATATTTAACCTAAGGAGTGGCTATATCATATGTACTAATGTGAATAGATTTTTCTATATGCTTTATTATAGCAACTTATCCGAAATGGGAAATCGTATGAAGCTCCAAACATAAAAGGCTCTAATTTGGAAAGCAATAGAAGACACTTAATGAAACACGTACGTATACAACACAATACTTAAATTAGATATTTCTATTGATTATTTTTATTTCTTTCGTACTTGGCCGCGAAAAACAAATTTGAGTAAAATAAGTTCATGTACTTTAGCAACGTACAACATATATGTGGGACGGTGTATATTTTTTGTTTTACTTTAGCGGTATTCACTTGCTGTTCTGCTACCATTGACTTACAATTTATTATACGTTCAATTAAATCAATTCGACAGGTTACTTTAGACGTACCCCGGCATATTATACTACTATTAATACTGCTATTGTTAATGTACAAATATAAAATTTGAAAGCAAAACACTGTTAAAGCCAAGCCAATTCTTATATATTCTTGTTGTCCTGATTACAACGTTTGCTTTATGTATAGTACTTACTTTCTTCTAGTTGACGTGAATGCTACCAAAAATAATAAATAAGAATGGCAGAAAGAGGCATTAAGCATTTAATTAGATTTTACTAAATACAAAGAAGAGGTGTACTGTTTAGACAAAGAAAATGCTGGTCTGACTTTTGACTTTTGTAACACTTGCATTTCTACATTTCCAGCACAGTAAATACCAGAATCTCTGTGTACATTCAGTGAGCCATCTCTGTCTGATCATGATTTTAGGGTCACCCATATACTAACTAGCATAGTCTTACTCTTTATGACCGTCAGTCGTTGGAGTAGGCCGTGTTATCTCGTGTCAGTATGATAAGCTTTATCGGATCACATGTATTGACGTGGTAGGTTGTGCGAACATTACTTGCCGTGCCAGGGGAGCGTGCCTTCTACTCGCTACGTTATCCTAATCATTTTGCCTCTACGGATGAAGGATCCTGAGCTCAATAATAAAAGAATAATGCTTTTCTGCTGCTACAAAAAGTCACTAATGAAAAAAGTAAAATGAAAAACGTTGCAAACGTGATGTCTCAAGGATCTTTCTTTTATTGTCAAGCATTTAAGAATACGATGGAAAAATAAATTTTTATTTTGAACAGAAAGTATTGAACTAAGTAACTATCCGTCGATAGCTGAAGCAAGGGAAGCCCGAGCGTTGATTCTTCCCCATCCGTAAATGTTGTTAGGCCAGAAATCTGTCGGGGTTCCTCCACACGAACTGGCCTCTCCCATGTCACGGTGAGCATGCTCCTCGAGCAGAGTCTTGACTTCATCGTAGGTGAGATCGGGATTTTGGGAAAGTAGAAGAGCCACTGTTCCAGCCGCGTGGGGACTCGCCATGGACGTACCATGCTCCTCGAGCAGAGTCTTGACTTCATCGTAGGTGAGATCGGGATTTTGGGAAAGTAGAAGAGCCACTGTGCGAACATCAGAGCCAGGGGCTGCAATGACATTTATTATTAGTTTACTTCCCATTTTTAACTTTCACAGGGGACATGTCAGAAGCAGCGGTCTTACCAACGATGTCAGGCTTCCTTTGTCCCGTAGTCGTGGGTCCGCGGGAAGAAAAACTAGAAATATCATCAGTGTTGGTCGTAGAACCAACCCCAATGACGTTCATGTTATCCCCTGGGGAATTCGCGGATGAGCAGCCTGACCCAGAGTTTCCTTGGGAGAAAAGGGGAACAATGTTGCCTGCACGCCAAGCGTCAATGACGGAATCGTACCAAGGGTCCCCTTTGCCACCTCCCCTGTAATATTAAGTATTTTATTATAGCATTCTCGCATTTAACACCTGCCGTAGAGTTCCACGTTGACTACTAAATAAATAGCTAAATCAGATATCTTTACCAGGAGTTGGAGACGAGATTGGGGGCCTTGGAGCAGTCTGCGTCTCCTCCAGCGGCGGTATACGGACAAAGAATGAATTCTCCTGGAAATATCGAACAAGTCATGTCAACAACCGTACACATTTGAAAGAAATGTTATGAAATACCGCAACTTTTGATTACCACATGTTGTGAGGGCAGATTCACTGCAAGAAGTGGAGCATCCTCTACAGGAAATCCATTGAACTCCGGGAGCGACACCAATACCGTTGGCGCCAGCAATAGTTCCCCTTTTTTACATAAAAATACGCTCATTTAATGTAATCTCAAATAGCTTGTTATAAATACTTTATATCCTGCCCGTCTTACATTGTATGAGTTCCATGTCCATTGGGGTCTGTTGGCCAGGCCGTCCTTTGGTAGGGATCGTACCATCCGTACGTCCGCCGGAAGTTGTTCCTAATAGCTTCATGAGTGTATCGAACACCCGTGTCGATGGT
>JAHZNE010000626.1:0-39350 GCA_027744055.1 Callyntrura sp. NNG-2020
TCCAGCAGAAATTGCTCTCCAGGAATGTCTCCGTACCATACATTTTTAGGTGGTGGCGACGGCTGAGGTAGTGATACCCACGATGGCGTTGGTGATATCACTACTGCCTATTCTTCTGAAGAGGGAAAAAAATTCTGAAAATGTGTAACAATAATAATAATCATAATCATAATAATATTTTCAGATGACTAATAGTATTTCCCTGTGTCTTTTCGTTTCTTCTCTGTGAGAGAAAAAAAACGGGGAATGAAATGTAGATGAAGTTGGGAAAGAGAAAAGACTCTTTACTTCCTGGAAGACCGTACCGCTAGTTTTCCCCCTTTAAATTGTGCCAGCCTCTTTGTCTCATCCGGAGACGGTTTATTCCTACCTATTACTTTTCCTACCCTCAACATTATTACCTCTATCAGCAACATTGTTATCGATATGGCCTTCATTGTAGCCCCATTTTATAGGAAAAATTTAATAATGTAAAAGTGACTGCGGGTTACTTCTTTTTTTTGTAAAAGTCGACAATCTCTGGGTGGATTGGATGAACAAGAAAGGAAAATGTACATATAAGAGATGGGATTATGTGTGGAGATAACATAAACGAAACAAAAAGCGACAAACGGATTTTCTCCGTATACTGGCTAGAACAAGTGCTACATGGGAAGATAACCTTATGTTAAGTACTGGAAAGTATTACAGATAAATAATACCGGTAGAGATATTTCCATGTTTTTGCCAACTCCGGGGATGACTAGAGAATAAACTGCACCTGGATATTTTAAAAAATTCTCTCTCTCTCTTTCTCTCTCTTTCACTATTACAATTTAAGTAACATCGAAAGAAGTACAAATTTTTATATGTAGGCACACCGTCTAAAATTTGGCCAGCTTAAAATCTTTTTTTGCTGCTTCTCCTGGTTCCATGCTAGCATGTCTTGGCATTCTTTTTCGTTTTCGCATCATCTTAATAAAATTAGAGCCAGCATGAAAAGGAAGAAAAAAACTGTATAGAATACATAGGAATATAAATCGTGGCTGGTGGTAAATTCATCTTCGCTACTTTCACTGTTCCGTTCATCCTTTTTTATTTTTTTATAGAAGCAAGAAAATGTATATAGGACATCCATATATATGACTGTTGTACAGACCGTGTACAGATTTCTTCTTCGCAGTCGTTTGTAGCGTATGAAGACAAAAAAACAAAAGAAAAGCGGTACGCATGTAAGCATCAGATTTACACAACAACAAAGTATCAAACGAGCCGACTTCCAGTACTACCACCACTTTCTCATCCCACATCGTGTTCCTCCTCCCCCACTAAAAAAATTCATTCCTTGTAACATCGGACGGAAGGAAGAGAGTACAGAAAAATATTCTGGAAGGATATATCCTCCCTCCCCCACCCGCTAGTTTTCTCTCGTTTTAGCTGGTGCAACTAAACTTTGCATCTTCTCCGGCTTCTTCTTAATTTGGCAAATCTCAGAGGATTTCCTTGGTTATTTGTAATTTCGTCTCTGGGTATACGTACACTCGGCATAATATTCATAGTAGTTAAAGTTACAAGCATTTCGTGTAATACTGCAACATACTCTTATTACAAAGATACCCCGTACCAATGGCAAGGGCTCAAGATGAGTCTTATCTTTGGCAGGCTCTTCTTACCTCGTCGACTTGATACGAAACAGCATCCACACACTGCGAGTGGTACAAATTCAACGCGAAAAAGCGGAATTAAATAGTTGCTACTACGCTTAATGTTCCTTGGAAAATTTACCGTCGTGAATATTACATTTTTTTCGTACAAATAGTTTTACTACAAATTCTGCTGTGTTGTATGGTTTCTTGCTGGCGCCTTTTTTCTACCAGTGTTCATGTCGGCATTTGCCTTACAGAGTCGGATGCGTGCTGGCTTATATTGTTTCCTACATGGGCACTGGTGTAATCTTGGACGCCGTGTTTAACTCTACACTTAGTAGTGTGAGAAGAGAACTGCAAAAAAATCCTGTAATTAGTAGAAGTAGTAGTAGCAACAGCAGCCAAGATATTTTCCTATTATTTTACATGCACGAAAAAGTTGGGAAGGTCGCTCGCTCTTACGTTCCCCCTTCTGCGGCGGCATATGGAATTCTAAAATGAAAAAGAAAACAAGAAAATGAAACGAAAGTACAATAAAAAGAGAGAAGAACAGCAGCGCACACAAGCCGTGCTTGTTACTTTTGCTACCCCTTTCCGTGATCTCCCCTAATAATTCTTCTTGTTCCGGATGAACTTGTCTTCTTCCTGTCTCCCTACTTTTCTTCCTCCTCCTTCGCCGTGCTGCTGCTGCTACCCAAGCCAAAGCTACCACTTTCCTCAGCAAAAGGCCTATCATCATCATTACCATACGGGTTACCAAGCCAACATTATATTTTGCAAACACTTTAAACAGTATCCCCATGTTCCAGACTACAGGTCTAAATTTCCTTCGTTGTCGTCAGCGTTGTTGTTTTTTGTTGCTGCTATTTTTGCTACTGTAGCTGGAGGCGTGTTTTCCTTTATCGAGGGTAATGAAGATTAAGCTGAGAAAATCTCACAATGGCTATCAACCTCAGCTGCTGTGAGACTCGCTACTACTGTGGCTGTATCAATTTTTAGTGAAAAAAAATCCAGTTACCTTTTCGTGGTATCCGTTGCCTCTACCGTAGCTCCTTACCAAATAGTCACTCCGACACAGCAAGATGGATGCAGCATTACTGACAAAACAATAATAATGATACTATTAACGGACGAGCAAGCCCTCCACTGGGTTTACTTCACTTGAATGATAACCAGAAACAACAACAACAACAGCCCTAGTAAATGCCAACAGCATTGGCGTTCTCTCCGGGGAATTCTGGCGTTCAACCTCCTTCTCAAGAGATCCAGGAAACGTTGGTGGAGGCAGGAAGAGGATGAGGTTTTAATACAGAAGAAAGAAAAAAAAACTGGCTTCCATCATCATCATCGCCATTATCTCTCCCACCAGCTATGTGCAGCTTGGTTGGCCAACTATTTCAAGCTTCCAACAAGAGCAGCAGCAACATTCTCATAACTTGCTCGTTTTGCCATTGTTAACTTCTTCCGAGACTTTCCCTGACTAGCCAATTTATTTCTTCTCCTTTTCCTCCGGTTCCCGTTTCCCCGGCATTGTTATCACAAAGTACTACATGAATTTGATACTTTCTCTTTCTGAAAATATAAAGTCAACTCGAAAAACGAACGATGGGAAATAACGCTGTACGTAAGCATTATAAGCCGTACCACACCGTTGTTCCGTTTCGTTTTCTTTTGCTGACTCCCCTTCCTTTTTTTTCTAGACAGTCAGCCACAAAGAGAGAAACGCAAATGGTAGTCACGTAACGTGGTGGACAACAAGAGAAATTTTCTCGCAAAAAATATATAAAATAACACCGGTCTAAGCTTCAGTGTGAACTTCTTCCCTTTTCACCTAACCGTTCCAAACCGTTCTTTCTCCAAAATGGGGAATGATAGCAGGAGGCACTTGAGCATTTTTTCAAATGGAGAATGAAAGTCTTACAGAGAGGAGCACTGCAAACACTCGTGTTATTTATTATGTGCCATCATATTTAAACGAGGAAAGCATTCAATGCTCACAATACTCCAGTTTCTCTTTATATCAAGGTAGTAAATAATCATTCATCGTTCAAAAGAACTCTCTACTTGAAATCTACAAGAGTTGGGAGTTCAAGTCGACATTCGTCCGGAGACGGTGTAGTTTTGGTCGACGATGCGAGATGTTGGTAATAATGATAGAGCTCATTTGCTTGTGCTTATTCAAATGTGTACAATGCATTTGTTTAAAAATTCCGAATGCTTAGGAAAATGTTGTTGTTGTTATGACTACACAATTTTAATGTTCGTTTTTTATATTTGTATATACCTATACGTGTATACAATTGTATGTGTGCATGGATGTGTTTACATCTGATGTTGTCTCTTCCCCGTTTTACCATTTCAAGCTTTCCTCTACATTAATTTTGGGGGAAAATATAAAATGAGACTTTGTCGCCGTAGGATTTTTTTCTTCTCTTTTTCCCGTGTATGTTCGCCTTTTCGCTTGCCATGTTTCGTTATCGTTTTCATGCACGTGTAAGCAGGCATTCATGGAAGAAAAAAACAGCGGTATGAATGAACAGCGTATATAATATTAATATTACAATTGCTATCAAGCTATCATCATGATTATGTATAAAATGTGCTTTATTGAATTTTATATCTCTATACTCACGCTAGGCAAGGAAGAAAGGGCCTTACAAAGTCTCAGCAATTTCATGCAAGCAATGAATACAGAAAAAGCAAAAAAGTTTTACAAGGAACGTCATTAGGAAACGGGGCAAAGCAGTGCACATTAACATGATGCGACTAGGTTGCGTAGTAAACAGCGAGCGAGATATGTTTGAAAATAGAAGACAAATAGAACGCCGACGAGTAAAATAACAATAAAAATGAAGAAAACGGGAAATGAGTATATGTGACACCAAAACAGTGAGTTCATGATTTGCTTAACGGGTTGAAACAAAATTTACGGAGACTATAACTGTAACGGTAAGGAAACGGGCCAACACACAAGGAGAATTGAACAACTCCAAAAAAGTGAAAGATGTATGCTCTTCAACAAACGGTATTTCAAACTCCATTTTTATCTGGTCAGTGCCAATTTGAGTGATGCAAACTATGAGATGGATATGCATGTTTTCATTTTTAGACAGGAAGTAAACCAAAAATATTATGTTACTACTTTACTGCAAATCTAACATTCTACAACGAAGCCAGTGTTTTTATTTTATCTCTGGCAATAGCTTCTTCTCTATGCAAGCTGTGCCCATCGCCACTGGCCCTGGTAGTCGTTATATATTTCCTAGAAAGATAACACACCTGAAACACATCCATTCCGCCTCCTTTTGCCAAAAAGGATGCATGTAGCCCATTTAGATTGTTTGGTGGTTCCAAGTGTAGCAATGCAATTTGTTGTAATTAGCATAAAGCTGATTCCTAGTTTCCATTTGAGTCTACATAGTGTATCCTACTATTTTACTTTTTCCTAGAAAACCACGCTACAACGTAGTTGATCCTCCAGTTTGCAGCGTCATCATGATTAAATAGGATCCAGAAAGGTCGTATACTTGGATTCTCGTGTAACAAGCAGTTGTAGTAATGGTATAGCAAAGGCATTATTATTATCTGATGAACCTCTAATCTAGACCCGGGGAAAATATATTGTTTTCCGGGAGGGGTAAGTACTTCTCTGCTACCTAATGCCATCACCGCCAATAAGGCACAGGCGGAGGGTAAATATATGCCTAGTGGTGTACATAGCGGGGTTGTACGCGAGGAGGAGCGCAGCGGTATTTGCTGTACGATGCGTAATATGTAGTAATGGAGTATATATCTGTCAAAATTAAAAGCCGTGATTTACTGGAATCGGATTTATTTACCGCAACGCAGCACAGTATATATCAAGCTCATCCACAGCAGGGCAAACTGGAGCAGATGCGTAGGTGTACCACAAACGTACCTGTGTGTGTGTACTAACCAACTGATGATGATGAGCTTTTATCCATGTAGGTATGTGAATGTGGATAGTAAATGGAAGAAATTTCAATTAAAATTCCCAAGATGTAAACGATGATGATAATGACGACAACGATCCTTGTCTGTGTATTCATGCGGTTAGTGATGTATAGACGTGTCTCATTTCACTGAGGTGCACATGCTGTATTCTAGGATTTCAGGGAGTCCAAAAGGCTTCATTTAAAGCCAGTTTGTGCATTTGCTAAAGGATGTTGTATGTCGTTTAGAAGAAAACATCAAAAAAACTTACCAGACTTACCTAATTTTAAAGTTGGTATCACGCACCTCTACACTCTACAAGGTTTTGCTAGTGGGTACTACAATACCTAAGTGTGACCTTATTTAAAACCCTCGACAAAAAGAAGTACGAAAATTTTACACAATGACATCCATGCTGATCATGGAGCATTCTAAATTGTAAAGATTAAAAAAATAAAATGTGCGAGGATAACAAGCTTAATAAAAACCAGTATTATCAGCATAAGCACATGTTTTTCATTATTTAAATATTATTGCCCTTTAAATATTTCATGAATCCAATGACAGCCGGTAACACCAAACAAAATATTCTCATAATTTGAAATTGTTCGTATCTCACATCATCAAGTGACATTGAATGCCAGCATAAATGTCAGTTGCAGATGCAGATCACTGAATGCAAATCGTGTAGAAATCGTTGTTTGGTCATATTATCAATTATGCAATCCACAACGTTACATAAAAATAAACGTGTAGTCAGTTAAATTTTCTAGATGTGTATATTTAAATATTAGTTAATACAAAAATGACAACGTTATGTTCATCCGTTCATGACGGTCATTACATGTCCTTGATTGGAGAGACATTGTTAATTAAGTCCCCACCAGTCTCTGTCCTCTGTAATCATGACGATGGATGCGAACTCTGCTGATTATGATGTTCCATGGTTTATTCAACCGTTGTAAGTCTGCATGCATGCATGCGTGCATAGTGCACGCACACTGTAAGGTTGAGTGAGATGCTCAGACGCATAACAATATGTGGACCAGGGCCGTGTATTCGCTGTCCAGCGTACAAGTTTCGATTCGATAGTCCTACGCCCAGTTTCATCATGCAATAACAGTACATGTTGTAGAAATGGTGTAAAAGGCAGCTTTTTTTGAAAAGTGAGAGGGCTCGTCAATTGTGGTGCACTGGAATACCTGTAATTACAGTAAACGCCAGTGATCACGATGGTGATAACACCCCAGAACAGTTGGCACACTAAAATGTGGTGAACTATCAACTATTTTAAACCATTCTGCTACACGGATGTTGTTGTTCATTGGCACAAACTTTCGTGTGTTCTACCATATTGACTCAGGTTGGTAGTAACCAAGTAACCATTTACACAAGCCATCACACTTGAGGGTGTGGCTGTAGGTGCACTTGAGCGAGCATGTGGTGTGTCACGTGTAGCCCTTAAAATACATATATAGTTTTACCACATGCCAACGTATTTATGAAAATCAGGAAAATCTATGTGAAATACTTGCAAATTTAATTAGTCACCGTCGGTATACTGAAGCGGCGGTGACACAGTGGTAGGATATGATCGTGATAAATGATGTGGTGCAGTGGGGTATGAAAAGATTAGTTCCTATTTGCTCGCGAGTTTCCAAACCTTTGATGATATTTCATAAGAAAATTGTAATAAGGTGTATCTACCTACCTCATGGTAACCCCTAACCACAACGCTGCTGTCTGTGAACTGACTGCAGTCCCACCCAACAGAACTAGATAATGACCACGATGCTTCTAAAACCAACATTTGTCCTTGGTTTCAACTTACAAGCTTCATTCACTACCACTAGCAGACTCGATGTTATGTCAGAGGATTAAAGTGCTCAAAGGATTGACATCGCCGCGGTGTAGTATCACCAATTCACCAGCAGCGTCGTCTACAAAAAGTACAACCGTCATGCCCTGACTGTCACACACGCGTGTACACATTCTAATAATATGTATGTTTCTGACAGTTAAATTGGCATCTAGCTGCTGTACAAAAATTTGCCACGGCAGTACTGCTTAAGACAATGGAGTTTTGGTTGTGGTGGTGGAAAACCCGAACAATCATTGTTGTTAAACGCTAGAAGATAAATAGACGTGTAGCCGTTTTGCCCTAAATACCTAATTGCATGTCTCAACCTGAATATGGAAGAAATTCCTCCCTTGTTTAGCATTACTGCTATTTCATGCATGTCTTGCCTGCCTCCATGGTTGATGGTCGGGATGATGATGCACGGATGCACACTACTAACTAAATGCACACAAACGCAAATACTAACTTGTGCTAATCGTTTTGTAGCAGGGTTAAATCAAGCAACACCAAGTGAAACGTGGAAGTTTACACTGAACATACACAGAGTAGTCAGCAGGGCGGTTGAGGTTGAGGTTGATGACGGCAACGCTATGGCCACTCCTTCCTCGTGCAGAGTTATCTCAGTTTTCACCCACCGTGTACATGGTAAAGGTAAAAAGACTCATTAGACCCATGCTCACCAGTGGCATGTACGGAGGGATTAGTGAAGTACCTAGTAGCACGTCGTTTCTTTTGTACTGTCTCTCGTTGACTTCAATCGGCAGGATCATACAGGATAGGGGGTAGATGATGAAAAGAGACACAAGTTGTAGCCAAATATGGTATCAGCGTTGACAACAAAAGGAAAATGTAGTCATGGGACACCGTCGCCATTTTGCTCCACCATCTTGTAATGTTGACACCAACCAGCTTAGGGTTACTTCGTTATTAACGGAATTAAATTCTGAAAATTCGGGGAAAAAGAAAGGGAACAACATGATGAGAGTGTTTGTGTAAAGTCTTGCTGCCGTCGTTCCATCATCAATGACATCAGCGTCTCTCGTTTCTCTTTGAAGAAACACACGCGCAGCCCTTTTTAAAAAAGAAGGCAACAACCATTTTCGGTGTTTTCATCAAAAGCAACGTGTCCCAGAGTTGCTGGTTTGCTAACGTGTATTACATTCATGAGTTTTCAATTTACTCCATAAAGGAGGGAAACAGAGAAAGTGAGAGATAATTTGGTTGGATTGAACAAGACAGCGGTAGTGGCAGTATCAGGTTGACTTCCTGTTCAGGGTTCACCCATCTACAACACTTGCCATCTCTACTGTTCTCCCTGTTTCCTTTTCTTTGCTGCTACCAGCAGTGATATTATGTTAAAGGCGGGTGACACGGGAAAGACAATGGGCTGCCGCGTTGATGATTATGCGACTGGATGATGACGATAATAAAATGCACTAAGGCGATTTTCCTACAAGTAGACCGCATATACAGTCTATTTCTGTGCTGCTCTCAGTACCGGGCTCTCCACTTTTATTTTTCTTCAAGTTAATCATGAGTTGGCTAAAAGTAACCTACCGCAAGAGCCCTGGCGCTCGGCCCAACCACCCCAACTCGGATTCATTTTTAAAGAGTTTTGATGATGAGGAGTAATGATAATGGTGTAGCACTGGGAGTGTACAAGTAGGTTCTCCTAACGAGTGCTTCAGACTACATGAAATTATGAAAGGAAATGGAGTGTTTCGTTGTTGTACGAGTGTCATCACGAGCATCCTCCGCCCTATCACTGAATCATACCGACTTAATATAGAAAACGGGTTTGATAAAAATACAAAGCAGAATTTCCTGTAAAGTTCAGTAAAGTTCCGCAAAATGTCACCAAAACCAGTCCTAACCAGTTTCCCTTGTTAATACTGACACAATCTGGGAAAATAAGAATAGGCACGATATGCCCCACGTAAGTATATAGCAGCGGCATTTTTTTATTCCAGCTGCTCAAGTTGAAAAAGTTGCCGTCAATTGTAAATTATGCACGCACATCATTCGTCCCGTAGCAACAGCAACGGAAACAAGTTGAAAAAGTGGTAAACCATTAGTGTCCCCAACACCAAAAATCTTCTCCAAACTTTAAGTCTGTCACTGCCGACGTTGCTTCTAAGCAACCTACATGAATAATGCATTTATCTATAAAATATTCAATTGACACTAAAAATGGGTCACTCGAGTAAAATGATTCATTTGTGTTGAAGATGAAATACAACAGAGAAGGGAGCCTGATAAAACTAATGTATATTTGGTTTTGGCCACCACCGGTAGTCGGTACCAGATGGTTTTTTATAGGAAAAACTGTTATTGGCACGACACTTTGAAGCGAAACTTCCAAAGTTCCAAAAAAACTGATTTTCGTATGTTGACTAATACCATTATACATCCCAGTAGAGAGAGTTCATCCAGCGACAATTTTTTATCATAAAATATTCAATCTCCTTCCACGCCGCACTTCTGCTTGGGTTACCCGATTTAGGTTAAGTTGTTATGGAACGCCCTCCCCACGTGAGTAGTTTTCATCACGGCATCTTTCTAAAAAAACTAAAATTTCCTTGTTACCTCCCCTATCGAGCTTTTGGGTTTTAAGGAAGCTCTCACACACACTTTTTGTTTAAGTTTCGTTAAGCCACATTAATTTACCAAGTTTTTCCAGCTCAGTCCTACAGAAATAACGCAGTGGTGTGTACGATGAACCTCTAACAACGTCCCTGTATAACGACGCATGTAGGAGACGGCAAGCAACACTGAAAACAATATACACCAGCACTTAATTTGTTAAGTTTTTGCGGGAGAGAGGGAACGGCGAGAGAACGAGAGACACGGATCGGTGGTGCCTGTATCTACATATAGAACTTGGAGCAACCCTTAAGCGTTTACAATGTATGAGCCATGTCACACTTGAAGTGGATGAATGAACCACCATCAACACTACCACACCATCGTCAAGGAAACTCTTTTTTACTAAAAAAACTACGATATGCCTGGTCTTCCCGGCAAGTATATACCACTTTGCCACTTTTATTATAAATGGCGTGACATCACCAACTAACAGAATGCAGAGTATTGTACAGAGTACAGGAAAGGCTGAATGCGGTGAAAGAAAGTCTAGAATTGTTCTTTGTTCAAAAAACAAAGTTTAATTATCCGTCTAGTCTTCATCCTGTGTATCCGTCTAAAAAAATTCCAAGAGCCAACGCCTTGTTATTCCGGCAATGAATATTATGCAGAGGAACTCTATGAACAATAAAAGAGAAAAAAGTTACAATTTTAAATTACTAGTCAACGGAGCGGTGGAATTTTAAAAATATTCGTGTTATCCGGGTAAAAACAGAAACAAGACGACGACTTTTCAGGCTCTCTTGATAATATGGTTATTGCGCTTGGATTGTGTGCATGCACGGTACCGTTTGTCAGAAACTCGGCCAATACGTTTCATATTTGGCGCTTTTGCTACTGCATTGAATTTCACGCGCCGCGTCGGTAATATGTAATTCTGCCACGTTTTTATTACAAGCTTTATCATTGCAGTCGGTGTATCAAGTACACAAGACAAATATAATATAAAATAGTCAACTGGCAACCCTTAAAAACTTTTCACGGTTAAGATACTCGCTACCTTATAACTATTTCCTGCTCTGTAATAGCATTATTATCGTGTGCCGAGCCTTGACAGTTGGTGAAGTGCACGCTCTACGTAATATCGTATATCGTGGAGGAGTGACATGCAACATGTAGTGGTTCTATTACTTTTTGCTATTACGTAAGGTTAAATAAATAAAAGTAATAACCGGAATTCTTTTTTTATCCCAGTAGCAGCGGTGGAAAAAATGACATGGGGAGCGCGGTGAAAACTTATGTCTTGTTAGTTCTTTTACTGCCGGTCCGACAGGCAAAGAGCACGCGGTGATGGTGGTGATGGTGGCGGCGATGCGGGTAGCAGTAGTGCGGTAGTCTTGCCGTGATCACTGCTATTCTGGAAAAAAGGGGAAATAGATAAAAGCACAATATATTATTATTTCCCTGCAAAAACTTTTTCGGTAATGCCTCCCCTACGAAATGTAAAGTTACACATCTCCTGTCTACACAGTGCAGCGTAGTATAGATAGTATTGTAGATAGCTAAGGCATCCAGACGCTGCTACATCTAATTATTACGCCACTTTTTCACAAACATTTTGACAACTACCGCCGATGGATGGAGTGTGCCGTGTAATCTAATATGTAAGAACTCTCACAACTCTTCACACAGTGCATGTTACTGTGGCTCACTGCTCATTGTTCCAATCTTATTTAGCTCTTAAAATCATCTCAATTACAGACTCCGAGAAAGTGGCCTCGTAGTCACCTCTCCAGATGGAAAAAAAGGAAAGCTGCAAGATGAAAAAAACAGCGAGCGCGTGAGACCGACAGAGACAGATAGAAAGAAAGAGAAAAGAAGACAGCGAGAAAAAACTACATATCCAAATTTAATTCTGACTCGTTGGGTGGTCTTGGCTCTGCCGGTATACATATATTTTATGGTGGTGGGATTGTATACAGTAAAACGAACAGGTTTCCACAACTAATTACGACAAGTAAACACTTTTATTCCAAAAACAGCCGCGCTGCAAAGTTCAAACCAAGCATACAAACCAAAGTACTACGCACACACAGAGAGCGGAAATAGGTGGCCATCCTAGTCGTAAAAATAGTAGGTCGTGGTAAAAGCAGTGGAACACTTTGCCCTGTCAGAGAAAATACCTAACCGTCTTGTAGTGATGGGAAGCTTACACGGTGGTGGTTGATGCATCCGATGCGCCGGTAATGGATTTTTGTTTGCTTGCAATGATACCACTTCCTCTGTTTTTTTCGGAGTAGAGTTACGTTTGATGATAAATGCAACGCCTCGATGAATGGACGATGATAATCTAAATAACACTTCATTACCGTTACTGTATTACGCACATTAATTGTCAGCCAGCACAGCGTACACTTTGCAGAGTATCCCCAGTTTATGACATACAGCATGTTTCTCTACACGACGGACTGGCGTTTCTAAGATCCTTTCTGGTTAGATTGACGATGATGGTTTAACGGGCGTGCCAGTCTTACGTAAAAATACTCATTTTTGATTTCATGGGGAATTATCTCCCTCAAATAAAATAGTAGTCGCCTGTGTGTATTCCTTTTGCTTAGAGAATGGACTTTTGTCATTTTGTCATCGTGTCCTTGTCATTTCTACAAATAAGGACGTACTGGTGGGGAAATAAAGTTGAAATATACCGTTTGTGGTGCGTGGTGTATCCTCTCGCTCGTCCTAATTTCCCTGTGCAAATATTTAATCCCAAGAAGACAAGGAACGCTTTTAGCACTACTCTCGTCATCAAATCATTTTATGCATATTAAACAACGAAACTGTTTTTCTTCAGACATCAAAAGTTTATCTTCTCTTCGATGATGATGATGATGGTATGAATCCACATACTATGTCCATATGCGTCCGATTGTCTTCTTTTCTTTGTCGAACGGTATATCCTTGTAAAAAGAAACTGAAAAATAACAGTTGTTTTCAATGCAATGACTGGTTTTGATTATGCCATTTTGCATACCTATCAACACAACGAAAACTTGAAACCGGTCGGTGGCTGCTAATTTAATATTGCTGCTGTGTTTTAATTCTGCCGAAAGTGAGTACAATGGGGTGGTTTGCCGAGAGCCGGAAAAAGCATTTACGACGGTTGTCAATTGCAAAAACATGCCTAAATTAGAAATAGGCAACGGTTTCAGTTTTTACTTTGTACAAATTACATTACGCTGCTCAAAAGTGCATTTAGGTAGGTAGTTAGGAAGGCAGCATGACGACGTAAGTGTGATATGAGTCGTAGACGGATCTGAAGCAACCACACTTACTTTTATAAAGCGTATCTCACACCAGCGATTTAATCTGGATGCCACTTTACAAATGATCTCATTACCATAGTTTTAAGGTAAAGTGTAGTGTACCGTGTAGCTTAATTTAGAGTTTCTTTTCTACCGTCTTATCATTGTCAAGTCGCTTGTTTTCATCAACAAGATGAAACAAGTCATAAAATGAAGAATGCCGTTTGCTTTCTATATATGACATGCAAGTAGAACGTATGTCTTGCATTGATGAGATGTGACGAAAGTAAAGGTTTCAAGGAACAAGGGCGTTTAACACAAATTTTGAATTTGGGAAGTAGCGTGTGGCAAGAAAATGTCAGAATTAAAGCCCACGTGGCGACGCTATTTCGAATGTACTTATCTACAGCTGTGAATGGTAAAGCAACACGACATACATAATTTATGTTCTGGGAAGACATTAGAAATTGTAAACAACTTACCCCGGTAATAAATGTCACTTAACGACCCCCTTAAACGATGTTATTCATCGGAACATTTCTATAAGTCAATGAGTTATCAGTAGAAACCTACATCACACATCAATAGGCCAGGGCAAAAGTAAGATTAAACGCTTGACGTGCGGTAACAATTTTCGCAATCGTAACTGTACTTTTACGAGAATTGGGTTTGCATGAAAATAATAAATCATACTGAACTGATACGTTTCACTGATTTTGACTTACTTTCCTAACTCCTTACTGAATGCGCCTGTTATTGAAGTGCATCTATAAGAAGGCCACAAACGTTAACATAAGCTAATAAGTTATTATGTTTAAAATTTCAACATTATTTACCTATTGAATATATTATGCCTTTAGTGTATGCACGCATTATTGGAAATTTTAAAAGTAAAAAAACCGAATGCTGATTCGTATAAGGTAACTATACGTGTTACCCTGTGGCTTATAGCTAGGTATATATAACTATTTAGTACCATTTCCCTTTTTGCACACTGCCTTACCAACCGACCAACAATACGCAAGCAAGACAAACACTTCTGCAGCAAATATGCGTTGCAAGTGGCCACTCTACAATGTTTTTTGTAGCATCAAAACCGAATAATCTCGGTTTTATCTGCGGTATTCCTGTACATGAACGTGTGTGTAACACTGTAATATTTTATTAAAAAACAGGTAACATGTTACGTTTCTTTTTGCCACGAAAGAACTACGTTGAGCAAGTTGAGCTACCAAATATAACCACGGCACTCTCTGCAGTAGAGTTGAACCGGTACTTCGTTCCCCACGTCAGTGACTCAGAATAGAACCTCAGTCACCGGTTCGCTGCCGTGCAACCTGCTACTACTACAAAAGTGCAGATATGAGGCTCATTTGCTACACTACGGTTTTGTTTATGTGAAACAAGTGTGATTCGGGGTAGACATGCTTGGGCAAATAAATACATCTTTAAACTCAAAGTAAAAAAATACGTTAAATGATAAAATACACATTTTAAATTTCAGTTTCAAATTCTAAATGAAAGTAGGATATGCCTAAATGCTGTAATTTAAATCATTTAAATTCATGTGCTACACGTAAACTCGGACTCAATATTTTATATACATAAAAATACAGGTAAATTGATTTAAAAAATGAACAAAAATAGTCGGATACATACGTACAGGATAATCGTTCCTGTATAGGAGGTGTATTCCGCACTCGTTGTTGAGTGCCATCTTGTTATTACTATTGTCCATACCAAAAAGTGACATTTGAGCGTCTTTACGTGTTACTGTCTTAGAAATTGAACCTTTTTTATAGTTTTGAACCAAAATTACAAATGTATTTTAAATTATACTATGTATAGATATTTAGATGCATTTCTAAACACAGCACCTGTTTTCCCTGTTTTAAATACGTGCTATCAAAATCGTATCATATACTTTGCCCAAGCCTGCTGATAGGAAAAAACCCCAACATCGTTTTCAACCTCCCTCGCAGTGGCCCAACTTCATCTTGCTATCTTGAGTAATACAGGTATGAGCATTCATCATGCACATACAAGTTTCCTTTACCACAACTGTTTGCATGAGCAGTTAGGTACGTCTAGATATATTTTCCTAGTGAATTTTGTAAAACCATGCTATTTTCTAGCTAACAGCAAAAATTGCACGCACATGTATACAATTTTTATTGTTGCCCTGGTTGAAACCTGAACTTGTCTCACAGACGTAATGGTATGTCGCTTTCGTTAGTCATTGATTTCTTCAAACTTTTGATTAGTTGTTCACTATTTTAAAAGATAGCAAATAAATATCTTAAGATTTTGCACAAAGGATGCCAAAAGATGCCGCAATGTCAAGTGAGATACGGTGTACTTTTGTTATCTACGTGTACGCTAGTTGCTCTTGGTAGAAACACTGCTAAGAAGGGCTATGCCTTCTATAACATTCTTTTCGTCACAAACTTTACCTACCAATTTTACCTTTGAAAATTTTAATCCGAATGCTCTGATTGTGAGTTTCGTACGGCTGAGAAAGAAGCTGGCTTCAAGATTGCATTCACAATTACACTATGTAGTAAGTGATAAACCGTCTCTTGGCTTCTAACGAGATATGAATACATGCACACGTCTGTCGGAGTCAGATCACGGCGTACAAGTGAAGTTATTAGCAGTGCGGTTCAAGTACAATGTAAACAGAGTGTTGCTAAGAAAATTGCAATAGAGAACATTGCCATATTAACATCCATCCACCCACATGCTCCTCTCAGGTAAATCGGACGTTTCTCACTATTCCTACAACTAGCTAGGCAATGTGCATGCACAGTGTAGCTTCTTCTTCACCGTTGCTCCTTGTGTTACTGCCTGACTAAAAAAAACAGACCACTTACTTAGATAGAACATTCCGTAATGCCCTAGTAATACACAGACATACATATGTTCTAATAAAAACTACGAAGTTACCCGTCGTACTCATTTGTAAAAAAAACGGGATATTGATTGTATTTGAATGGCATACACCAACACCACATTATCCTACTCAACCAACTACCCTACTGCTTACGGGTATAAAATATTCACAAACGAAAGCTGATTGCGTAGCAGTACCTACAAAAATGAGCTCGGCTATGCAAGAAACGAATTAAATATTACAAGATGGTGGACTCGGTCAGAGTCTCTTTAAGCAAAATACCGCCATTGATTAATAGAAATAGCCCCCCAATTAATAGGTAATGCCGTTTAAATTTGTAGCCGAGTCAATTTTGATTATGAGAACAGTTCAACTGAGAATAAACTGCACTGCATTGAATGCAACTCTCGCATAAGTAAAGAAACAACTTGACATTTGAGGTACAGCTTTATACTTGTACTAGCTCGAACACCTTTGCACCAAAATCAAGAAGCTCCTTCCTCTTTGTAAACAATGTAGCATTGTTACACTGGGTAGGTAAACCAGAAAATCTGCTTGCGTCGGTCATCATCATTATCAGAACCCTACACAGCCATATATGAAGCTGGTGTGTGACGCGCACAGTTTTTTCATTCTACATGAAACCTCAGCGTAGATGTTAAATGTTCACAAGAACGAGAGAGAGAGAGAGAGAGATAGCGGTACTTCCCATTTAATGTTGCGTTGTTGCTACAACAACATTATGATGATTGGTACGGGTAAGCATGTACTAAGCACCTTTCATACTTTTTAAAGTGCCCTTCTTCGAAACACAAGCCAAACCCTGTTGTTGCAAGAAACAAACTTTTGTGTCTTCTTTCCCGTTCCTTTTCGCTGGCATCTTCCTTCACGTGTGTATTTTGCAACTGGCAATAATAAAACGAAAAAGAAGATCACTGTCCCCATTTCTGGGGTACCTTGGCGTGTACACATTGCACTATCTTCGCACACATGCACAAACAACACGCATTCTTCTCCCTGTAAATTTCCCAACAATGAAGATGCCTGTAAAAGTAATACCGATCATCTTCGCTACATTGTTTGCTCATCATTATCATCATCATCACTGCAAAGATCACTCTCTGTGATGATGAGCCCCTGCTTAAAACATATTTATCATATGTATGAGCTCTAGTGCTAATACTGATAATGATGTTAGCGATAAACGTGCAATGAATGCTACTTGTACTTTGGCGTATGCTCACCACATACATACACCAACAATGGAACGAATAAACGAATTCCTCTTTTTTGTACGTCTTCATTCTTTTTAGCTCCTCTGTTTCAGATTCAGAGTTAATAGACAGTCGTAAAAATGTACGCTTCGTTGGCGGATGGTTTTTCACTCCCAGTTTGTTGCAACAGTACAAGAGCATAACTATTATCCTGATCCTCCTCCCCGTATCTCGGATATTGAATCGACGACCGTGTTGTCATTGTCACTTTGTCACTATAAAAATAGCCTCCTTGCGTGCTCTAGCTTTTCTTTGTCATTTTGTGCAACAAGTGTGGAAGTCATATTCGCGTAGCAGTAACGTCGCGTCGTCGTCCTGTTTCACAACCCGTCGTGTGACGGTTCTACTGTTTGCTGCAGAAAAATTGTAAAAGTTCGCAACTTTCAAGAAAACGTCGATAAATCATCTTGTGTGCCCGTTTAAACAAGGCAGTATCCATAGGTTCTGAATATTGTGGTGTTGTAGCAAGTTAACACGAATTTATTCTTAGCCTCATATATATTTTTGTCTTAAAATTTTTCTTGGGCTTCTCTTTACCCCATTTTAATCGGATGTAGTTTACAGATTATTATTGTCAGTTATACTAGCGTGGTATGGATTTGGAGTGAAGGTGAAGGTCATAATCTCGGTAGAGTTGTTTATGGCAGTAATGCGCGTGGTTATATGGGACATTAGCGATGGTAGCAAAGTAAATCGTGAGTAACAAATGAACGACGTAGTGATTGTACAATACCGATCTCTTTTGTCGTTTATGGTGGTGGTAACGTATATTTGTGCTTGTGTGTTAGATTTAAAGCAAGTGCTGCTGCTCAAGTGACGACTATGATGAATTTTATAGTGTGAACATGAACCACAAGCATCCTTCTTGGCCAACCTACTTTCTCATGTTGACTGTGTCTGTGTCATGTATGATCCCTCGGCATGTGTGCTGTCACTGAGTCAGTCAGTGAGTGAGTACGCCACTGTTACAAAAATTGCAAGTATAAAACGTTCCCCCTTGGGTACTTAACGCCTGCATTGGTATCTTGGCAGGGAGTAAGTAAATAAAATAGGAGTAAATGCTCGTGGTTGCTAGAAACGTGGAGTGATTTGGCCTGCTGCTGGACAAATATACATACATGTGCATATCCCGTTATAGTTTGGGTACTTCCGCATTTTTTGTACACACGTGCAGGCGTGTGTTTTGAAAAAAATAAAGTGTATCTAACATAATTATAGGAAAATTGCATTTTTTTCTGTGGTGTGGTGATGTCAACGGTGAGAGTGCGTGCTTGACAAAGTGATCTGTTGGTTTGACGAGTGGAGTTGTTGATTGTGTGTGTGTGTGGTTTGGTGTGTTTTTCTCATATTACTTTACTGTCGTACAAAAGCGCCGTTGCGCTTGTGAAGCGTATTCAGGTAATCAGGACAATTAAGCACCACGCCCAAAATTACTTTTGGGATGGTTACACAATTATTTATAGAATGATCATTTTTGCATGTGTAGCTGGGTTGACAAAAAATTAATTAAATAGTACAAATGTTGAGCTAATGCATGATGAGCAAATGAATGATCTCGTATTTTTATGAAAGGTATGCAGTTAGTTGTTGCCAGATCTAAATTAGCCTTTTACTAGTAATTAAATGAAAGGGCAAAACTGATCAGCATCACTTAAAAAAAGTCATATACATAATGTATAACTGCACACACATACCCCAGTGAATGATAAAACTGTCACTAATTGCAATTTTTTAGCCTTGCAATCTTTCCATGCTGCTTTAACACACTTTTATGATATCTCTAAAAAAATTAATAAACTTGTTTTTCTCTATGTTTTAGGATGAAGCCGGCAATGTGGTATATCAGTATGCTGATAGTGGCCTTCTTCTACATTTATCTGACGGCTATACAGTACATCCGAGGTGAAGAGATACCCGTCCCTCAGACAGCCCGACAGTCACTTCATGGTAAGTCAACCGCAACAGTAGCCACTACTTGTACAACTACTACTCCTACTGAACTCTCTACTTTTCACTTAAAGCAACTCTCCAGCCAGAGAAAAAAAATGAATCGTAACTGTAACAGAAGCTCTCTTCTAAGCTCTCTTTGCTTTGCTGCTGGTTCAGCTTGCTGATCCTGCATCTCGTTTAAGGGAGTTGGAAATGGAAAAGAGAAGCAGGGAGACACGAGACGACGAGGAGAAATAATTTATCAGTGTTTCTCCGTGACCATGCTAGAGCGTGAAATCACGGATGGAGAAACAAAGACAAGTGAGACGGAGAGTATATGAGAGAAAAAAAGAAAGTGGAAACAATCTCTGAATTCTCTCCTCCTCATGGTTGTACTTCGAAAACAAAAAAAAATATAAACGTGTCAATGCTCTCCTGATCGGCGTGACATCATTGGGGTGTGTTGTACAATTCTGCCGGTTGGTTATATATGCAACTTGATTTAATTGAATGTCGGGAAGATCGTGATTAAATGTTATGGAAAAGGAAGAATTATGGCCCATCTGTCCCATTTTTTATGGTTGTATGCTTTCAAAAGTTTATCTAGGTAGAAAATTTATTGCCAGATATTTTTTATTTAATTTTTTCAACCCACAAGAAAGCTTCTAGCTATTCAAGTGAAAGAAAAAAAATCCATCAAAGTATACATGTCGATGTACCGACTTTTCGCCGGCTCAAATTCGTTTGACCATCATTTCATTGTTTTTACGCGAGAACGGGTGTGCAAAAGGCAGAAAGGAGATTTCTACAATTTCGCTACTCCCCATGTTGTGCACGGTCGGTTAAGGAAGTGAAGCATGTGTGTGTGTGTGTGTCTGCAGTCACGATGGGAAAAGTATAATACAGCATGTATTAGAATTTTAAGATTAGAAATGCAATGCAGGCATGCACTCAATTAATTTTTTTCTCGCTCTCTCATTTTTATCTTTTGTTTCTTCCTTTTAGCTCGCGCTGTGAGGGAAGGTTTTGGAGGGGGCAAATTTATCAGTAAACAGGGACCAGTGACTGGACCATCATTGCGATTTGAGTATCATAATTATGATGAGGTAACCTCCTATTTAAGGAACGTTAACAGCATGTTTCCCAACATCACTGCTTTGTACTCCATTGGCAAAAGCGTGCAAGGTAAGACGAGTTTTTACACTTCTTGATGATCAAATACTAATAGCTTTTATCATCCAACAATGTGCGCTCCTGCTCTCGCAGTCTGTATGCTAATTTTGCAGTGCCGAAGAAACTTCCAATTTGGTTACCTTCCTGTATTTTCCCATTTGTTGTCTCCTTGTAGGTCGGGAGCTCTGGGTTTTGGTGGTTTCCACCTCTCCCTACAAGCACGTTCTTGGAATTCCCAACGTCAAGTATGTGGCTAACATGCATGGAAATGAAGCTGTTGGAAGGGAAATGATGCTGCATTTGATCCAGGTTCGTGTTTTTACGTATTCGGATAGCTACTTCAAAAATATTGCACTCCGCTATTGCAAAAATACGCTCAACCTCTTTGAAATGCCCAGGGATGATTTCCGTTGCATACACACACCCACCTAAATATCTACCTATTTCCGGCTGCCTACACGTGTGGTTTGGCTTTAGGCTTGCTTAAGTACTCTTCTCAAATTACATATTAATGACCAAAAGGTAGAAAAAGCAACGCGGTGGTGGTCCTCCTATCATCAACAGCTTTTCATAAAAACTCCTGTCGAGGAAGGAAGACTGTGCTTTGTACCGTGTGAACATTGCCTGAACATGATGGCGATGACGCTATTACCGCCACGCTTTCATACAGTCTTACTGATTTTCCTGCTAATGACCCATTAATTTTGAATTTCATGTTGGCACTCGATTTAGTATGCTATTGCTACCACTCCTACTCCTCCTTTCCCACCTTCCTTTTGAATACCTCTTCAGAGAAGCCGGCCGCCGCGCTACCTCTGTTTTATCGGTTTATTATTCTGATGATGACATCAGAAAAAAATCAACGCGCAAGGGGATCCAAGTACATAGAGAAGCAGAGGAGGTTGAATAGTTTAGTAACTGAAGTGTTGTTTTCCTCCCTGTGAAAGTAAACTACAGACAAGAAAAAAATTTAATATAGCAAGAAGCCTCGACTTTCTTGCTTTTGTTTCCCACGTCGGTGGAAAAAAAAGATTAAAATGGTGTACACTTTCCTAACAAAATTGTCTTCGGAGGAGACATTTTCATCGCATTGTGCATGTACGTAACAACCAGTCGCGCGTAGTGTTGCAGTAATAGACATTGTCCAGGGAACAATAAAACAGCGTCTTTTGAATGACTTGATTCTGGAAAACAGCAACATAGAAGGAACCTTTCGGGACTACACAAGATACCACGTAGACAGAGACAGGGACATTATCAAGGAGCGTGAAACTAGTTATCTCCAAAGTTGTCCTGTAATGATAACAATAGTAATAAAGTGTCTCCATCTAATCGCACTGATCTATCGTTGTTCCCTGCTGCCACCTTGTGAAATTCGAGCTGGTACACAAGTACCTAGGTGACTACATGGTATAATATTTAAATGAGGTGATAGTTTGCTTTTTGGATAAAATGACCTGGCTTTCACAGCTGTAGGGCGTTATGTTCGGGCATGATAGCTGCTTTATGGTTCATTAAGATTCAGTCTTGCACAACTGCAAAGGCAACGTCGTTATATCTATAATTATTATTTTACTTATCGCTTTCTTTCTCTTTTTATCGTCCAGTATCTAGTGACGCAATACCCCCGAGAGGACTATGTTAGATGGTTACTGGAAAACACCAGGATTCACATAATGCCTTCCATGAATCCGGATGGTTATGAGGTGTCCAAGGAAGGTACTTGTGAAGGTGGCCAAGGAAGGTAAGAGACAAGATGCTTTCTAAAGAGAAGTTCTAGGTATAGTCTGCCTATGGCTAAAATAATATATGATACATGTATTACTACAACCAAGAAATAAGCAATAGGGGTTGTACGTAGTAGTGGGACCGTAAGAATGACAGGTAAGAATATCGTTTTTTATGGGATGGGACGAAAAACGTAAATAAAATAGAAGTATCTCTATAACTGCAGTCAAGTCCTGTCTAGTCCAGTCAAAATCTAACAACCCCCTCAACAGAGAAAAGTCATTTTACTTCTCGATAATTTTTTTTCATCTCCTTCATTCTCTACCACACGGCACACAAGTACAAGGTATTTTATTCTTTTTTTTGGTCTGTGGTGTGGATTGTTAAGAGAGAAGAAAGAAAATAGAAAAAAATGTGTAGCAATTTTACGTTGTAGTCTTTCCTTGGCCAAAAGTAGTGGCAGAGCACGTGATGTGATTAATAAGTTTGGTGAAAAGAGGAAGAAAAAGTCGTAGAGTTTGTTTTAGTCCCTTAGCAGGCGGTCCACAGAGAGTTGGTTAAAAGGATTTTCCAGATACAATATCATTGTTATTATTATGACTCTTGTACAAAAGGCGAAGAATGAGAAAGGAAAGTGAAGCAACAAACAACATACGAAATAATGCATCATCATAAGGAATGTCCACCAACTGGTAGATATGTATGTACATCAGGGTTATTGCGTGTGTATTTCATGTGGTGCGCTCCTCTTCTATTGTTATTGTGAGAGACGACGCGCTATGAACCCTTTGTCCAGTTGCTAATCGGTGAAGGAGGCATGTCATCGAATAGCTAGTTGAATGCGGTATGTTTCTCCAAGTTACTCGGTCAGAAGCAGCGGAGGTGCGTTACGGCACGAGGAATCGTTCTACTGTGAAGAAATAGTGACGTAGTACATACAAAGTAGATAAACATGTAGGGATTTTTCGGTAATGCACTGAAACCAGTTGTTCGTTCAACAGGGACAAGGTAAACGTGGAAGGGAGCAATTGATTTTACGCACCAAATTGGAAATTCGGTCCACTGACTGCAAGTTGACTTCCTTGGATTACAATACGCTTGCTAATTGATTATTTGCGCGTGCATATCATACATGGTAGGGTCCATGTTTAAATTGGAACAGTTCAACAAATCGAGGTTATTTATCACTTGAATTTGTACTAACTTTAAGCCAATATGCAACTTTTTGTCGCTCGAGCTGCACATAAATGCAAATACAACAATACAGTGTAAGTGTAACACTGCTCAGGTATGTCAGCTATTTACCACATTTTATTACTGCCTAGTGTGTAGTCAAGTATTGTACTGACACCTTCCAATGCTACCTTGTGGAAGTAAAAAAGGGCCCACTTTTATAGGTATAACCTATACAAATGATGTTGTGTGATGTGAATGATACATCGCATCTCTGCCGCTATAGATACTTTATTACTACCACTACTAGTAACTTTCCTCTGGCTCTCACACTCTGATGGACTAAAACATGGAGTTAACAAACTACACTAATAAAGTGCAATAAGCAGATACATAGTTAGCGTGTTCTGTTATTAAATATAAGGTATAGATAGCTATTTCTTTCTTATTCGTTTTATGGTCCACCTATACCACCATTGGCATCAATACCAACCGCAGTACCACACACTACCACCACCTCTTGTCCGCCTTTTTCGCTTTCGTTGATGCATCGTCGGTCAGACTTGCTGATGATCATGATCATGATCGCACTGGCTTTCCTTTGAACCAACCATAAGTTAAACATTTTAATAGAAGCTGCTTTTCCGAAAGATATACAAACGGAAAGGATCATCGGTGTATAACTGTATGTGCACGTGTGCCTGTGTGGATGCAGAGAGGAGAAGTCTATTAATGGTTTTTTGATGGCATGCCCATGTCCATTTCCTCATTTTTACTATTATTAACAGAAATGAAAAGGTGTCCGAACTGCGAAATGGTAAATACCGGTATTTATTGGCGAAATGGTAGATATCTACCACTTTTACGGGGCGGTAAATACTAGATTACGTCGGAGCTAAGACCAAGTGAACGAAATATGTGCCCGCAATCTTTCTCCCATTCCCCCATTTTTCCCCGGATAGGGTTTTAAAATACAGGAATTTTCCCATTCCTGGTCATTAGTAATGTAGCTGGAGAAAAAATAAAACACGGTTATTCGTTGCAGGAACTAGTAGTAACTTGGGTTGAATGTAATGTACAAGGCCGGCGTCATAAAAGCCAGAAAAAGAAATGAACACAGAGGAAGAAAAGAAATAAAAATCACCCTCCTAGCGTTTTCTGGGTCTCTGTGCTTGACTTCCTTTTCAATTTTGTCTTTGCTTGTGATGTGCTGGGTTGGAGAAGGAAGATAGGACACGGGGCGAAGTGCGATAAAACACCACAGGGTCAATTTCCTTCACGGACGCAAACGTTTCGCAAATGTAATTTATAAAATCCATTAAGTGGTGATGGCTGTTATGATTATTATGATTATGACAGAGTGTTTGGGTGAAAGTGAAATGGCAGTTTCTCTCAATAGTTGGTCCAGAGAAAACGTGCAGGGAGCGACCTTGTACCTAATTTCTCATTATCATCCTATTTCAGTCATTTCTCGAAGAAGGAAAACGAAAATACGTAGCAACAGTCTGCGGTGCATTACTTCTATATTAATGTCAAGTAAAGTCACACAATAGAAGGAGTAGTAACAAAACCTGATATAAATATCTATACCTAGCTTAGTTTATTCTACCAAATGCAATAAATGGTTTTTCTTTCTGTGCTGCGAATATTCGTGCCAAGTCAAGTAAGTCAAGTTTACTGCCAGTTTTTTTTACTCTAAGCTAATCTGATGATAGAATTTTTATGAGAAAACGAATTCAGCCAGAGTAACAGCTTTAGGATAGTCGACGTATGTATAAAAATACATTATGTATGCAACTTTGGTCGTGATGTGATGGCGGTTTACGTCTGGGGGAGCAAGGGACTACTGCGGTTGGGGTTAAATTAGGCGCAATTTCTGGAATCAAATCATTCCCCCAAAAAGGCTTGCTCGGCATACATAAAACAGAGAATGTGCTTCTACCTTGCAGTCTATCAATATTATCCGTGTCGTTATGTCAGACGTCGGTGAACCCAATTTTTAAAGCATGAACGACCGCTCACCTTAAATGACCTGAATAGCCATGCTGGCGTAACACCTTAATTCAGGTTCTGTCAAGCCCAATAATTTCATCCACAACGCAGGCTCCCAATAATTTTATATTAAATGTGTCCACCTCCAATATTGACAACTTGGTATCGCTCCAACAGTTCTTGGACACCGTGTATCTCATTACATATCCGGTATTATTACTCTTTCACATTGAGATCATCTCTGTGTCATATTATCTTCCTCTGGAAATTCGTCATCCGCGGTGAGCAAACCCACAGATTATGTCACAGTCACATTGAATTTTATCTGAATTAAAAATGCAGGATGGAATTATGGAAGGAAATAAAAGAGAAGTGTAATAAAAGACTTTCTTTTACCGAGACACAAGGAAAAAGTAAATGTTCAGCCAAATTAAATAAAGAAAGTAGACATGTAGACCCATAGAATAATGAGTTTCCTTCTGAGCGCGTCCTTTTTTATTCCGTAATCCTCTTTTCTAATAGAAAACCCTGTTCGATCCCAAACCCACACCAAACAATAGCCATCTCTAATTTACTGAATTATAAATGTTGTTCGCAGAAGGCAGAATAGGCTTTGTTTGCACGGAACATGAGACGGCGTCCCTGCTTCCCTGAATAACAACAGCAATTTCGGGGGAAGATGGATACAGAGGGAGAGAAAGAGAGAGATCAAAATCCTAATATAATTAGTTAGTTCTTTACACAAATCCACTGTGGGCTGTCTTTGAGTGAAAGGCAAAAGTATAGACACTTTCGTGCTAGTAGTCAGTCGTCTGGTTGATTGAGAGTATGTACAGTAGCACTCCTGTATGGTATGGACGTGAGCAAAAATTAGATCGTAATTAAAGCCACAAGTTTTATTTCCAAAAAAACGCACTGATGTGCCCATCCATAATGTTTGAAGGGACGTACTTAAATTTTAGACTTTATTCAGAGTCTACACACAGAGATGTTGGATGGGAGTTCCCCTGCGAAAATGCTAATCTTTCCGATACATCTGATCAGAATGCCTTATTGAGTTGATAAATTTTAATGTAGGCATTGCAGGTTACTTACCTATGCATTGCTTGTAGTCTCTCTGCACGGAGGAGTAAAAAATCGAATCGGGAAAAATGGGAAAACACGTACTAATTCAAACTTTGTCTTCTGATCAGTCGATTTCCGATGTAATCCTTACTTCATATTATTTATGCTGCGAGTTTTTAAATTTTTTAGGGTATGTTGCCATTATCACCCTCGTGTGTTATTATGAATCTACTACTGTATATATATGAAATTGCAGTACCTGTGTGTCCATTTTTACTGCATCCAGACTTCTCTGTAAATTTTGGGGAACCCTTTTTGGAGGTTGTTGGTGTTAAGGCTAAGTAGCATAAGAAATACTAATGTAGTACCACATTTTTCTTGTTTCTCCTTTTTGCTGCTCTTCTTATCTCTCGTTTCACTCAAAACAAAGGACTTTGTCGATCCACGTCTTCATGCAAAGGTAAACAACTATGTTTCTCACGTTCCCCCAATCCCAAAACCAAAGCAAGGAATGTATATAACATTTTGGTTAATACTGTATCCCTATATTCCCTGTTGGCTCAAATAAACTGCCACATTCCCCCCAAAATATCTTACGTAACTTACGTATTACGTATTTAATCGTATGTAGTCACAACAGCCACGTTCCACCGAGGTAATAATAGTCATACATCATCTTGATAATCGTCATGTATTATACAAAAAAATTAGTTTCCTTCGACATGTTCCCCACTTTTTTCTTCTCTGTTTTTCTTTGTTTCATTCTGGTTAATTGTGTATTCCGTGGCCATATGAGTATTACTACCGTTATTATTGTTCTTTTGGTGTCTTTTTTATAACAACTGACTACCCAAACCAGACACAACTTGCAACCGACTCCCAATACCACTAGTGTTGTTACATTTGGCTTCGCTACCACCATTTTACGGGGTTCGTTGTTTTTAAAGATTCTAATCATGTCCTCTCAGCTTTCACTTGAGGAGAAATGAGACAGCCAAGAGACAGGCATCATCGATGATGTGACTGGGAAGTACTCTAGAGTATCAAAGGCGAGTAGCGATATAGAAGAAAGAAGCTTCTCTATTTTTCTCTATGAAGACCGACTTTTTCTTTCTATGAAAACATGTTCCTATTCCTGAAGTTGTCCTGTATTTCATGGGTGTAATGAGACAAAGAATATGGGGAAGGAGATATAAAAAAATACTAAAAAATCTACAAGACAAGTCTTCCTGAAAATCCGTTTTTAGTCTGGTATTCCACATCTACTCCGCCACCACCACCGTCAAACAAATAAATACATAAGTAGATAAATGTTTTAAGCTAATCAACTTTATGAAGGTAATACACAGCAAACTGTAGTAGCCATGCCAAAGTATATTATAAAAACGGACCACTCACTTTCAACTTATTACACAACAGTACAATTGCATTAATTCCTCAGTCTTTGCACGTTTTCGTTTTTTTCGGGCCCTTGGGCTCCCAGTACACTACAGATCGGTATCGCCAGCATTCCAGATAACAACAACAACAACAATGCCTTCTGCTTACAGTAAATTCGAATATGAGAATGAGACAGTGACACCACTACAACAAACAAAAACAGGACACTATTCGCATACGAAAAATAATAATATACTTATGCATGGGGCGCACAAGGGATGCAAAAACCGAATAATGTTTTTATTCAATGAAAATTTTTTTTATCGGGGAAATCTTTTTTTTATCCATGTTAAACACTTATCATTTTCTCTTCAGTTTTGAATTATGACAATGACTTCTCTTTGTAAATAACCAGTCTTGTTATTATTATGATTATTACAGGATGGATGCCCAACGTGGCTCATATCGGTACATAACCCATATTATTATAACCTAAAAATTTTCTTTCTTAAAGTAATGCTCGATCAATCAGGCCTAATCTGGCGATCATAACTTGAATACGTGTCTATTTTTGTAGTTTCTTACAATTTCTCTTTCCCATTTAAAGATATTGTAGATAAAATACACCCTTTCTGTAGACACCACATATATATGTATATATTTACATTTTACCGTGTAGCATTTTCGTTTTTCATTTTTGTGTAGAAAAAGTGAATAAATGTATTCAGTTATTTCTGTGTCCATTGCAGTTGTTTAAATTTTGGAATGAATGAGGATTGTGATGGTAAAACTGTTTAACTTTACTTTAAATCGTGTTGATACAGTAGGTTGCACATGAGGCTGTAAACTAGGTACCGTTGTATATTTACAATTAATTTGGTAAAGTACATGTCTCAGGTTTGGTAATAAATGTTGTGTAAGAGTGTAAGTGTGTAACGTATTGAAAATAGGTACACGATCTGATACTCGTTCGTGTCTACGTGTACCCCATCTATCCTCTCCCGTCTTGTTTCTGTGTGTGTTTTTATTTAGTTGGGTTTTAAAAGTTTCCCTCCTGAAGCAGTATCTCTATTTATGTTAGTTTTATTGTGACCACTTACTTTAAAACCTGGATGTTTTCGTTGGCTGACTCGTTGGTATACTTGGTAGTCCTGTTTAAAACTGTAAAATTTGTTTTACGCTAAAGTAAGCCCATTATGCAGGTGAAATACTTTTTTCCCTTTGAGAGCTTGTTACTTGCTGTACGGTGTATTACGTTAAATGTGTGCAGAGGTGAAAGTAATGCTGCATGTCGTAAAAATGGTACTAATCCGGCGAACCTATTTGCTAATCGAAATTTTATTTATTTTTTCTCTCCCCCTATCGTATATCTACGTTGTCGTGTCTCGTATTACCCCATGCCTACGGATCCAACGCAGTGTTTCAGAGCCTTTCCTCGTCAGAGTCGGTAACTCCTGATGATGATACGTTCAAGCATCTCGCAACGGTCTACTCCACCAACCACAAGAGGATGTACCAAGGACGCCCATGCAAAGGCCAGAGTGGTTTCAAGAGTGGAATAACAAATGGAGCCAAGTGGTATCCACTTATCGGTAAGAGAAACTATAAAGAAAAATAAAATCACATAATCTATCTAGATCCTTAAGTGCGCATATTTTTCCGCATTTTTTGCGTTTCCTGTATTTGGCGGGCTGGTTGGGTTCTTGTTTCGCAGCAATAATAAATAATGGACTCCTTTAATGCTTCTGCTGCCGCTGCTGTCTCCAAAAAATTGCAGAAAGCATCAGTAGAGTGCACTAAAAGTGTCTATTTGTGGCCCATCAATATTTAAAGATGGGCGTGTTATGCTAAGTAATATCAGTAGACAGCCAGGTACATGTCTTCGTCACTTTTGCTGTTGTTGTGTGTGAATCAATTCTTCCAAGTGTCGTCCCTTTTTCATTCCTCCCTCTTGTTCTCTTTAGGCGGAATGCAAGACTTCAACTATATCTGGCACGGTTGCATGGAAATAACTTTGGAAATTTCGTGTTGCAAATTCCCACTTGCTGACGATCTGGAGCGGTACTGGAGAGAGAACAAAGAGGTAAGGCAAAGAAAATATACAACGCGATGGGTGGAATCGGTGAATGGATGCTGATGAACAAGATTGTTTGTAGAAACAACGTTACATTTTTTTGTCGGGTTGTCATTCTATGACTGAAGTCGTCGTGGTTCAATGCAGTTCCTCTTGTAAATTGTGATGTGATATAAGTACACGACGACAGCAAACAAATGCACCAAAGGAACACATACTTTCTACAATGAACAATCTATTTCTCAAAAAGTTTTTTTTCTTGTTTCTTTTCATGTACAAAGTAAACAAAGTAAAATCTCGTATGCGTTTCGTTTTCCCCATTCCTACCACCCGTGTAGTTTTCTCTCGATAGTAAATAAATGGTAGACTTTTTTACTTTTTCCTTTGATGTGACTGTACTGGCGTTGTCGGTTTACGCGTACAAGTAAAAGGCGAAAATATAATGAAACTTCCACCTATGATGGCGCTGATGATGCGAAAGACTACACGGCGTTTGTAAATTGTCATTGTAAATAAGACAGGAAACTTATCACTGTCTTGTTTTCTGTTTTTGTTCGTGCGTGTATGGGAGTGTAGTCATTACTCAGATTCCTTGGGGAGGCGCAACGTGGTATTCGAGGATTCGTCCATGACGAGTACGGGAATCCCATTGAAGGCGCTGGGCTTAAGATTAAAGATCGTGATGTCGGATTTAAGACTACCAGACATGGGGAATACTGGAGGATTCTCTTACCAGGACGATATGTCTTGGAGGTAAGTATTTCAGAAGGCGAAGGGAAAGTTTTTTATGCTACAGGCGCTCAGCTCAATTTATTAGCCCAGTTCCTCAGTGCATGTCGAGGGCTTGTTAGAGTACATCAGAGTCCAAAGAGACAAGAATACGCGTCAATGAATGGACTGAATATACGTCTTTGGGGGTAGAGGGAAGACGTGATCTTCTTCTTTGTGACTGGTAACGCTGATGGGATTGGTTTCACAGGTATATTTTTCCTAAAATAATATTTCTTTTTTTGTTTGGCACACTTTTTTACAGGCATACCATGACAACTATGATCCAAAAGAGGCTGAATTCTACGTCGTTGATGATCGACCAACTTTGCTTAATATTACGCTAGCCAAAAATTCCGTAAGCAGAAAGAAACATCCTTCTTTTTTATGACAATTTACATAATTTATTTGTTGCTTCTTTAGTTTACGTTAGTCCAATATTTTTACTTTACTTTTGACTATTGATTTATATATTTATTCATTTTTTGGCAACTCTATTTTTAATACTAACCCGATTAAAGTGACTTGGTGTGTTTCCCTGAGTTTTTTTTACAAAGACTTGACTTTTGAACCCACGATTAATTTAAGTGACTAATCCTTTTGTATAAATAGAATGCTATAGAAGTATTTATTCAGATGTATATACATATTGGGCAATGGGTTAACATGCTTACAACGCTTTTATTCTTTTCTCAATGCTGGGGGTGCAGCATAAGTCGATGACAGGGCGAATGCCCTTCACGGGGCGTTCCCTGGTTGGAAAATCATCAGACAATTCTTCCATGCTTGGTGGCAGTGACGCTGATCATCATCTTTCTCACACGAGGGATCATCACTATGCATTTGCAAATATCAACGGTGCTTCCTCCTTATTTTGTACTCGACGTGAAGTTTCTCCATTCTCTTGCTGTTCTTCAGTGCTTTTACTTGTCTGCTGTTGCTGCAGCATACTACTTAATACTGTTCCAACCACCAATAATATTTTCACCACCGGTAGTGCCCATGTTTTCGGTGTGATTTCCTACTTTTTTACACCACCATCATGCGACCCTGTGCATTCCCCGTCATCGTTACAAACTGCAATCCCCGTCCCGCCATTTAAAAGTAACGACAGTCATTTCCATCTTGTACACTGGTGCTCCTTTCTTGTCCAAACAGTAACATCTTTCATGCAACACACTATCAGGAGCAAAAGTCGCTTTCATACTTCCCGGACAATTTGAAACGCTTGTGCCAACTGACATTGTTTACTGTTTTGAATTTTAAAATCATTACGAAAAGGGCTTGAGAACGTACCCGGATTTCCTTTAAAAATTACCGTACCGTACCAAATACGTTTAATAGAATCGACACATACTGACATTATGTTATTTATCACTAATGGTTAAATTTTTAATTAAATTATTGATGAGATGAGACTTCTTTTCTTCCTACTTGCTTGAAGGCCGGTGGTGGCAGCCAGAACAAGTGTCAAGCTATATATATTTATACTTTATATATACATATATATAATATTGCAGAGATATAAAGTTACAATTAGAAGACTTGTTGAAAATATTTTTCTGCCCGCCCAGCATGTACTCACACACACGTGACGTTAAATTAGAGATGTAATTTTGTGAAATGTTAATTTAATTCCTTTAGGATGCACCGGCAGAGCGAACTTGGTTCTTGCACTGTATTTGGTTGGTAATAGGGCTAACATGGAATATTCCGCTTTTTATTTTCTTCACCTTTTACTACCTCATCAAATACTATCTAATTATCTTGTTTTATCTAACTTCGATAATTGTCTTGTACTTTATCATTGACACAATTGTGGCTTTTATGCCAACCTTTTTCATTATTCAAATCAGAGTAACATTTATATACTGATTGTGGTTACATTTTACACTTTCCGTTGCGTTGGTTTCAAATGAAGAATGGAAGAAAAGAAGTAATGACAGCCTCCCGAATTAGATGTGGTGAACAAGTCAGTATTCGAAAAGAAGACACAGAAATCATACAAGAAGCTAATGAAACGAGATATTTTAATATAACACATAATTATTGACATAAATATACGTCACAAGTACGATTGCCTAGATAAAAAAATAGTTAAAATTGAGTAACTTTACTGACATGATCAACGATCAATAATAGACTTGACTTTTGCAAAAGAAGCACGAATCCCGTAACACAAATATTAACTAACTTAACATATATATACATATATACAATCAACGCCAACAAAATCACATTTCAGACACAAAATATTTTTTAAAGTTTAACCGACCACCATTCAATGGTTGCATTTCAAGTGATTCCATTATCAATTTAGTGATAAATAAATATTACAATTAAATTATGCATACAAATAAAAAAATACTTTAATTACGATTTCGGTAAGAAATGAAAATTATTTAATTAAGAGTGGTTGCTGTAATACTCATGTGTAGCCTAGTCACGGTTTATGACACGTTGACGTTATATACCTAGTTAATTAGTTAACAGTTCGCACATTTACTTTATGTACGAAATGAGATGGTGCTTATTAAAAATTCTGCTAGAATTTAGTATGTCGTGTATGTATATAGTACTGGTTCACTCATAATATTTACATTGCAATACTTCCAGTTCGCGTTGTAAAACGTTTTGATAGGAGTACAGCTTTAATTTAATTTTTGGGGGGTTTTGCCGACTAGAGACGGTTTAAGTTATTATTTGTATATTTTTACTTTGGACTAAACCCATTCTCAACTCAATTTTGATCTCACGTATAAACGAACTGCTGAAACTACAATTAAAAGTAAAAATTTGATCCGGTAACAAACGCTATCAAATTGATGACTAGTAGGAAAAAACGTACGAAAGCACATGTGCACACAATACCAACATTTTTTGTCTTTCCTAAGATCTAATTGAACTCCTTCCAAAATTTGCATGCAATAAAATGACAATTTTTGTCCTTCTGTTTTGACTTGACTGACTCAACACAGTAACTTTGAAAACGCTACTATTATATATTATGACGAATTACAACTGTCTATCATTTCGTCATTGACTGCAGAGTTTGTGGATACTCTGTGGTGTGTGATTTCGACATGAGTTTCCTTTTTAAAAAATCTCAATTTCTTTTTCTTTTTTGTGCTCATTCTATTGTTTACAGGCTAAATCACTTTTTGAATCCTCCAAGATCAGCTTTCCGAGCAATTAGTAGATAGATTGTTTGTTGTTGGTAACAAGAAAACGAGGTGGCTTTATTATTACTATTTTTATTATTATAATGATCTGCTGTCTACCTTCCTTTGTATAAAAAACATCTCTCTGTACCTACAAAAAATCATTTATACAATTTTTATTATTATTTCCACCTACCTGGTTATTTAAAATTTCCGCTACAAATTTAAAATTTCATGTTATATATATATACAATACTTACCTATATACCAACCTATGTATGTCTGTATGCATGTAATGTATTAACAGTTTGTGTAAAAATTCGTCTTTGTATCTCCTCCAGCGAAAATTCTTTACTTCCATTGTAAATTGTTGTTATTTACTGTACATTGGCTATTTAGTACTATTTTACTGTATACTGCTGTCTATTAATCGTTTTACAAAAAAATTAACGTCTAACCCGTGCAACTTTACCACTAAAGGTAGCTAACAAAGCAAGTCGCTAAACTACTGACCTTTTAACACTTGAAACAATTCTAGGTAAATTACTAAACTTTCCATGTCTTACGATGAGATTGCATGATAAATAGTCTTTCACTACTTGTCTAGGTATGTTCATATATAACTTGTTCACTTGTGTCTGATATTATAGATGTAGTGGGTTCATTTATAAGTTATCTTGCATGTAGTTGTGGTAGTTACTGTAATGATAAGACCTGTATAAATAAACCAGCCATATTTTACTATAGCCATATTTTTCAATCGGGGAAACAGATTTACAAAATACGCCGTATCATCAATTAGTATAGGGAAATTTTCAGAAACATAAGCAAAGTGAATATGATTTTGACAAATCATTTAATATATTTAGTTAATTATTTCGTTTGAAGATCCGTCTTAATTGTCCTCAAGTGAGTAGCAGCTTACTAAAAACAGTAAATTATTTATCTACCCCTACCTTTTGCTTCATCATTGAGTTTGAGTCGGATAAGTTTTAATCGCTTAATTTAAGTTTAATGTCATTTTCGTTCTTTTCACATCTTCCTCCCGCAGACGTTAGCAAAGTCTGCTGTAAGGGAAAGTAGACATTCAAAGACATAAACATGTTTAAAGTCAAAGCTAATATGCAATGTGCACTACACTAGGGACTTCTGTGTAAAAGCGCTCAAAAATATTATTTTCCCCCAGCTGCTACTCTATTGACAATACAATTTTTTTTAAACATATAGAGCACACGTTATCTTTGCCCCTCTACATAGATATGCACACATGACATGATACTTTTTTAATTGAAAGAATTGCTTCAGTCTTATAATCGTGGTGATATGAGTGAAGAATACCTAAGACGAATGCTAAATGCTATTCTTAGGAGTTTTATTTTTTTGTCGACGATTTGATCTTGTTAAGGAATATGAAGTAGTAGCAATAATGTAATGATAACGGCAGTTATGTAAGTTCAACTTCTTTCGGTTAAACATTTTTGTTGTTGATTTTTGTCCATGTTGACATGGAAATAAATTATTACAAATTTGGGTACACTTTGTTATGAGTACGGTGTATGTGAGAAGAAGGAGGTGTTATAAGTTTTAAAACTCTTTTATAGAAGTCGTTTTAAAATAAAAATCTATCTTGTTAAAGTAGTATTAATAAAAGTTATTATTAAATAAACTTTGTTGCCGTTGGTTAAAACAACTCTACTTGTGTCGTTGCTTAATTGTACATTTCTTGTCTATATACGCCAACAAAATATTCTTTTCTACTATTTACATTTTCTCCTCCGTATTACATAATATGGGATTCATTTTTTCGCTTTCTTTTCACACAAAAGGCATTGTTTACCTGATACATCAACTTGTCAAAACTTCCGCCAAACTACTTTACCACCGATGCTGCAAATTGTAGGAAAATTCGTACTAATAAACATGCTTGAAAGTGCTTATCATTAACCATGTGTCTATAATTAGGCTCATCCCGGACAATTCGGACAACATTCGGTACCCTCAAGAGACGTGGTTTATTACAGTCACCCCGGACCTAAAGGAACCCCACATTATCAACCCCAAGGTTCTGCATCGCAACAGCAATCGACTCAACCAGAAGCTCCCACTCAAGGATTTTTTAATTTTAATAGACTTGTAAATACGTTTTTTGGTTGATGATGGCAATACTGTAGCGTAGGAACAAACAAAATAGGTAAATATTTATATAAAGCGTTAAAATAATAATTGTGTGAGTTTATTTTTTATTTTATTATTTTCCTTACAAGATGACGGTGGTATTACGAATGCATAGGAATAACTAGTATTTATTTTAAAGCCACTAATTTGTTTACTTTTTTTATTTATTCTGTACAATGACAATCGCTTCTTCTTCGTGTTATGAAAAACATTGTGTACTTTAATTTAAAATAGCTAGCTGATCTAATTTATGTTTATACTTAATCCGCGTTACGACAAATCTACAATCACAATGCATTTCTATATAGTCGATCCAACTTGCTAGTTAAAACATTTTGGAGGAAAGATGTGTCTCTCTGTTTCATTTTACTGTTGCAAAATATTCGAATAGTACTGCTAATCAAAACATGTGAAGTCTGCACTTTGATGAAAAATACTTCTATTGACACTATTATGTTGTTTACGTTTTCGAATATAAACAAAAACACTGAATAAATAAATAACGGAAAATGGTACTTTTGCAATTTACAAATGAAATACAAATTTTTGTTCATTATTTGATTACACATGGAATCAACTTTCCGCGGGCTAATTTTTCTGCCATAATGATGCGGTTTGGCTAATCGTAAATGTCTAAATTCATCAAACTGCATCCTTATGATAGTCCTACCACACGGTCCAGCAAATGCATCTACAGAACCTGATTCATTACAAACTAACATAGAACCTCAACCCTGAAAACCAAAGCAACAGCAGGGACAACATTTTGGATGGAGTCGCTTGGAGGATTCAATGCTGGCCAGGTGAAATTGCAAGTCCAGTTGTATGAAAAAAGTAAAATTGGTGAACAGCTTACCTTGTACCAAGGCGCAGTAATTGACAAAAGTTTAATGTAACTTCTTTTGCAGAGGCCGTATCGGCTAAAATTGCTTGGAGGGATACTATCGTAAATTTGTAACACGTGATGTTTAAAACGAATAAATTAACAAATTATAATGGAAATACAGTTTACAGTTTTGACAAGTTTCATTAAAACGCGCTTTTACATCGTATTAATAAATGCGCTCCACTCCGGACCTAATCGATGAATTGGAATTAGCATAATCCTTGCTCCATGTATGACATATTTCCTCCACTCGGAAAATACGATAGTGATGATTCGTAGTAATAGTAATACTTCTGAATTCATACTCCCAATAACATTATCAGTACCAGCAATAGCAGACATTTCAATTCCATAGAAGAATAATAGAATTCCATTCCATTCCCGTTCTATGTTGGTTTCAACGTGGAATAAATGTAAATAATAAAAAATAGCAAGTTAAATTCCTCTCCACGATGGTATTAACAGAACTTAGGTCTCGTATAGGTCGCATCCGCACGTTGCATCAAATAGGAATGATACTCCACTCGGTGAGAAATCATTGGAATGGAAAAAGTGAAAGTTCCCATGAAATATGCAACAAGAAATTCCGAATTATATATACCCAATAAGTAACCACGAACCACCATGCCAATGTTTTTTCCTTTTTATTTACTTTTTATTTCACTTTTTATCCTCCGTAGATATTGGTTTAAGTATACATGTACATGTATATCGTGTAGGTAGCTGCATTTTGTTTGTTTTGTCAAAAACAGAGTTGTTCAGAAGAAATATATATTTATAATTTAAACATTATAATTTATATATAGGTTCATATATCATAACAACTTATTTACACAATATGGATATATGTCTGATAATTATTATGTTCTTCTATTTACATATTACATAATATTTGACCTCTCTTTGATCATGATAATAACGTTTTTAGTTATGGAGTTCCTCATAATAATTAGTATTTATTTAAGACTATGCATGCTATAGAAAAGCAAATCGATGATTCCTCCTTTAAACAAACATTAATTTTCTGATTATTTAAGATGTCATCTTAAATAATTTAGTTATTGTAATGTTTACGCAATAAAGTATGATGGATTAGGATAGCAGTTGTAGTAGTACTTGTAGTAGTGTTTTTGGCAATACGGCGTTTACAAATATAATCGTTGCCTACACACAACTATCTACTTATGACGACACTTTCTTTTTACATCTAAACAAAGCTTTTCTCCTTAATTTAAAGTTATCAGTACTCTATAGAGATTATCCAACAGAAACAAGATCCCTCCTTTTCTGTGTCTGTAGAATTTATTTTGCCGTTAGTATTTGAACATAGCAAGATGCTGTTTTTTGATTGTGTTAAATAATAAGTAGATCCAGGCAAATCGTAATTGCTGCTGTGGACAGGAAAGGAAATGCACGTGTGTGTAGTTATGTGTAAACATTGAAACATATATCGCTCCTTTGCAGTTTTCAACAAATGTACTAATGAATTATTGAGTGATGGCGTGTTTTTGTGTGGCCTTTATTAGTATCAGTGTTAGGAAAATGCAGAACGATACAAAGACAAAATCATCAGTATTCGATTATTATTATTATGTATATGTGAAAATGTCAACAGGTAAATGCTATGTATTAGTATGTTATGATAATATTAATCATATTTAATAATTATAATAATCGTAATATGAAAAACCGAAGTGACTAATACTTCATATTAGTAACGTAGGAGATGTAGTACGTTATTACTATTTTTCCTTTTCTTGGGAACAGTTAATTTCACCGTCATTCTTGCAGTGATAACTTTATGTTTTCATTTTTGAAATACAAAATATCGGCAGTAATGTAGCTTTTAATTATGTATACTAATTTTTTCCAGAGTTTCTAAATACTTCTGCTGTTGAAGTATAATTTATGTGGATACATTAACACATTTACGTACATATATTACCACGGTAAACGTAGTAATAATTTATGTTGCTGTTAATTTGTCATTGTGTACAATGTTTTTGCAGTTGTCAGAAACTGACATGTCTGTAGTCTGTAGAAAAATCTATACGAATGACGAATGCAGTTGAAGATTTGAGTAGCATTTTTTATGGGAACATTCCCCCGTCCAACTAAAGCTACTATTGCCTTCAGTTCATTGTGTTGCATCCATCTGCATTATAAAACGTGGACCGATTTGGTTTTTAATTTCATTTAAAGATGTAGTCATATCATGTCTTATCTCGGACATCGTTTTCGAAAGCAGCGCAGCGAAGAAGGATATTAAAAGCATATGGCGCTATAATGTAACAACAACTTCAACATCCTGTCGCTAGAGAACGCTTATGAGGTGAATGTAACCGTAAGATCTT
>JAHZNE010000627.1:0-10135 GCA_027744055.1 Callyntrura sp. NNG-2020
TCCCCCACCCCGTCGTCGGCAGAAGCCTCCCTGCGAGGAACTCCCCTGCGATCCTTGCCAGCTGATGAAAGCCTGGGGGGACTGTGGCGTCGGCGGAGATTCCTGCTGCCCCCCAAAACCTTCTATCCGCGTGGAAGCTGCCTCCTGCGGATTTTCTTGTCCTCCCGAGCCTTGCTGTGATCCCCGGGCGCATCACCTCAACCGGGGGCCGTACACGTGTCCCTGCAAGCCCGACGCGGATTCCAACATTTACCGCTGTTGCGAACCCATGTCCTCCTCCTACGCGGGGCACATTCCCGGATTCACCTTCCACAGTAATGGACGCACCACAGGAAAGGCGACTTGGGGCACGAAGCAGTACATGAACAAGTGCTTCTACTTCAACACCTTCACCAAACCTTAAGTGCTCCTGAAAAAAACATTTCTTTCCAAAAAATTGTCGTTTGACCTCAATAAACGTTAATAAATTGCCCGTGTCACATTTTTGCAAAACTCCCTTATTTTACCGGCCGCCTTCTCAATCCACCTACGTAGGTACCTCGATCAATTGGTCAATATTTTATTTGCAAACGATTACAACATCTTATTCGCCACATTGTGTTCTCGACGCAGTTATCGCCCCATACATATGATGATTAATTATAATATGGCATATTTATAAGGTGTTTTATGGTTACAATTAAAAAAGAGTTTTATCCGCCACAAGAAACATCATTCAATTTGACGATATTGGCACACGCTATCTCTTACGACTTATCATCGCAGTGTGGCAGTTGTATGGAAATAGGTACATATTTACATATCAGCCCCACAGTCGTAACTTTGATGATTTAACGTTTCGGGTTTGGTGTATAACAAGCGCCCCTTGCAGTTGGGCAATCGTAAATCGTAATGAAATTTAAAGGCGACATGGGAAAAACATTGTTTGATCGTGTTCCTTTGCCAGACAGAGAGACACACACGCAATGAAAGAAACTTGTTACTTATAATATCTGCTTGCACCCTTAGTTCGGTATAATTCGCAACCGAAAACCCTTCAAGAGTTGGTGTGTTCAACAGGGTAATCAATTTTTAATGGGTTTTGCATCTCTGCAGAAAGGGTGAAGGGAGAGACCGTTGGTCGTCGGATGCAGACAGTTGATAAGGAGAATAGTAAAGTCTCAGAGGGGTTATTATTATAGGCAGTTCAATCTTGTCCAATAAAAATTTCTTGCCATTTGTAATGCCTAACAAGTTTCGATTATGATCATACTAAAATTGCGAAGAATTATAAAAATTCGTAAATTCTCTAAAAGCGACAGGGGTCTTATAATAATATACGGTAAACACGTCGAACGCTGACCCTCCTCTTGTGGTGGCTCCGCGACACCTGCGGGCCTCAGGGGGTTTGTAATATAAGCCGCCTTTGAATTTTGGACCGGGCGATTATTTACGGTTTTACGTATATTCTCGTGAAATTGCGCGTGTAGTCTGCGGTCACTTGTTTGCTCATTCCTTTGAAAGGCTATAATTTACACGAATCATAAAAACAAACATATTTGTCGTTCGAAATGCCACGTCCAAAATGATTTCGGAATATTCCGTAATAATAGGTCATTATTATAGCGCCTTATATGCACAGTGTAACCAGCTTTTTATACAAAAACGTAATAACTTTTCAATAATTTTATTATTACCCCTTTTTATTACTGCAAATTGCCATGATACCATTAACTTACTTGATTTTCCACTTAATTATAATGTAATCGTAGATTGTAGAGGATTATTAAAAACTTCCCCACCTGTCATGTCATCTAACTATAATAAGTAGGTACGCGTTCACGACGACGACGACGACGACGACGACACGCACACGCATTTTCAATATATTTCCATCTTTTTTTTCCCTTTGCCATTTTACCACAGTTGCGTCTTGCGTGGTTATTTCGTTATCTCCAATTTTGAAATTGGTGGACGAAATGAAGCATTTTAGATTATTCAAAAAAATGCCTTCGTTCGTATTCTCGAACAACAACGTTGTTTTTCTCAATCAAGCTCCCTTCTAGAGAGAGAGAGAGATATGCACGCCGATACACCTTTCATAAATAGTGGTCTTATTCTTAAAATTTAGAATATTTTAAAATTGTAGCGCGTCAAAAAATTCTAGTGCCCGCGAGGTTACTACAAGACTAGAGAGGCGGCAGACAGAAAAAATAGCGTCATTTACGAGTCACGTCATGACTAGCACTCTGACAGTGTAAAAATTATGGCACATTTTATAATGATATCAGTTATGTGGCCTGTTCAGATCTCTCTCTGCTCCGCATATTTTTTTAATGTTGTCTCTATTGACCAATGAGGTTGATGCTACGATAAAGTCATAAAGTTTAATGAAGTTTACACACGTAATGAGCAAGTGTCTAAAAAAGCCCCCTTTAAAATCGCGCAAAAATGACGGAAATTCCGTAATTTAGTCCCCTTCAGGCCCCCTGTCGTCGGGGTACAGGGAAGGGAACTGGACTGGTAATTTGGCAATTAATCCTTAATTTGGGGCACCTTCTGGGACGACGGACTTACTAGTGTTGTTGGCACGTCTATAGTATTGACGACGTTGGATGTTTTCGTCCTATTCCCTTTTACAAGCCACCATGCCTGATGATGATGATGATGATGATGATGATGATGATGATGATGATGATGATGATGATGATGATGATGATGATGATGATGATGATGATGATGATGATGATGGTTCTGGTGGTAAACAAAATACAAAGTAGTAGCAGTAGTGCGAGCGATCATCCTATTAATTCTTGTGCAACGCCAACACAAAAAAAAGAGTAAAACCAACTTTCATTTTTACATTAACTTTACATCGCATGCAAAAAATGTAACGGCGTAGTATACTTATCCGTTAGGTTTGTTGATAACATATAACGGTGATCATCATCATCATCATCATCACCTCATCTCTCTGTACTTGCCAATTGCCTAGTGCTTTGTACTTTTTATCATCGCAGATTTTGATACTGGAAGAGGACTAGTTTTTAAATGAAATTGATTGAAAGTAACGGCCGATTTGAAGTAATGAATAGAAATAGATAATTATTTTTTATTGCCGAGATGCCTTGAATGAGAGGTGTATTCTAATAAAATGGTAGTAAAAAAAATTTTGTAAAAAATCAAGTGACCACATCTTTTGACAACAACCTGCCTGGCAAAGGGGCAACAAAGTAGTAATTTTAAAACGGAACATGCTACGTATCATGTTTGCGCACCACCGATCTCGACCCCCACAAAAAATAGAGAGAAGGTCTTCGAAAAAGTTGTTTTGTGTTTGTTGTGTGCGCCGTAGAGGGATTTCAGGATTAATAAAAAGATTCAGTTAGATTTTATGCTTTTTTTGTGGGTGTCTGTTTTCGTGTTGCGGGGAATAACTATTTTTTTGACTGACATTTAACATTGTTGCGTGTGGGTACCTGTCTGACGTCAAAAGTGGTATTGGTGAGGGGGGGGGGTAATACTAATACATTGTATGCCAGGAAAACTACTAGTGTACGGTACTGACACGCATTTTAGAATGCTTTTAAAATGTTGTAAACATTCGACAATTACTGCTGCGTTATATAAGAGTTGACAACGTCTTTAAACGCACTGTTGCGTCCTAATAAAGCAATGAACCTTTTGCGCTTGTTGTGGTGTGGAGGTAGGGAGAGACGAGACGACGACGACGACGTTGAGAGACTTTTGTTTTGATGCGGCGCAGATAAATGTGAACGGCACTTGTAGTGGATATCCCTTTACAACATAACTACACCAACCGCCCCATTGACCATATACCCTGATGATGCTGTTGCTGTTATTGTCAGATAATTATATAGGTTTTCGAAGGTGTCAGAATTGAATGTAGTAGATTAAAGTGTAGCGGTGTGGAGTAATGCAACATGAGAAATTTCGACAGAGTAGAGGGTCGACCTCTGCGATATTGGGGGACTTTTGACTTTCATTGGTGGTGGTTCCATTTTCATTCCAGATAGACTGTAACAGACAGTCAACAGTTTGGTGGTGATGTACGCGTTTGTGGGGCACCCTACTGTAACCCTTGCCCCTACCCCCGAGGAAAGCTGAACACGCAAGGCCCTTCGTTCTAACAATTTGAATTTTCTGTTTAGGGTGAATTTCATTGTCAATGTAAATAGTAGCGTGCAGTGGACTGTCAACACTAATTGCTAGTAATAATTATTTTTTAACCGTTTCAGCATTTCTATATAGTAGAGATGGATGGCTCCCTGCATCCCTTACATAGGAAATTCTTGCAAAACTGCAAAATTATGCCGAATCTCAAGTCGGACAACGAGTAACTTATGCCATGACTCGATGATGTTGTTGCTGATGATGGGCCAGCATTTGAACCGAAATTAGAAAAAATTAAAATTGTGTTCCAATTTTCATCCTGAGAGGGACGACCTTGACTTTTGTGATGATAAAGGCATCAGTTTTTGTCAGTTTAGTCCCGCACATAATTTGGCAGACAGCCGAAACATCGTTTTATTTATCAATTGTGAATTTTGCAGAAGTGAATGTATCCATGATCTACATCTCTATTTTTTTCGTTGTGCCGCGTGTGTTCCCCACTGTTCCCCTCTGCGCTTGACTGAACTCAAGACAAGCGACCATTAAATTATAATGATTCTTTGCTCAAAACCAATCTTTTCCGCTGTCCTGTATCCGTTTTATGTTGACTTTGGACATAAAGTAGTCGACAGTCGAGAGTTGTTGCCAAGAATGTGTACATAATTTTCGTCAGCTTACTACAGTCATCTTACAATTGTAACAGAGGCTGTTATTAAATATTTTAAATCTGATTGTGTAATACTTCATCTCTCTTCTAATCACAGAGAGTCATCGCTCTTTCTTGGTGCATCAGCTGCAGGTAATGCCGTCGAACGATAAAAGTCGTTAAATTCATCACACAGACGATTTCGCTATTAAAACCTTGACTAGATTCGTCTCTCGTCAGTTATCAATAAGCACAATCACAACAAATATTAAAGACCTATTGATATTGATGGAACCGCCACCGATACAATTAGAAGCGGATCGAACTTCTCCGAACAACACAATTGCGGTGGCTCATTCTTACAAAATAACAATGACTTGCGTAATATTTATCATTCATTGACAGAGGCCATTCATTGTCGATTGCGTAAAATCTCGTAATTAAACGTATTTTTCTCGAATTGGTGGACTGGATTCCAATTCGCCAATTTCGATTTTAATTTATTTTAATATTTTAATACCGGGAAGAACTGTCATTTTCAAGTTTCTCGCTGATTCATCGTTAAAATTCTCAGCATGGTCATATTCGTTTTGGTATTGGTAGTTTGATGCAATTAAATGTCTGACGATGAAGAGGAGACGAATGCCAGCCGTTCGGTAGTAATGCTGCAGGAATGTTCTTCTGTCATTTTAGTACAATATTTTGTCACTTTCCGCGACCATATAACCGTGAGTTATTCATTATTCATTTTTTAATGACGGATGGATGAGTATGACTTATATGGCGCTACTTAATTTGTCATCCAATTGTCAATTTATTGCTTTTAAAATGCTTGTGGTAGTGTGTCGAGCCCGAACGTGAAACGTGATTTTTATTGATTATACTCAAACTGGTACTGCTAATTTCTGTATGTTTACAATTGTATGCTACTTTCCGCGACCATATAACCGTGAGTTATTCATTATTCATTTTTTAATGACGGATGGATGAGGATGACTACTTAACTTGTCATCCAATTGTCAATTTATTGCTTTTTAAAATGCTTGGAGTTATTGTTTTTTCGTTTAACCATTCTAATGAACGTGTAGTTGGTAGTGTGTCGAGCCCGAACGTGAAACGTGATTTTTATTGATTATACTAAAACTGGTACTACTGCTAATTTCTGTATGTTTACAATTGTATGCTGCGCTGAAACGCTGACTAAATTAAATTAAAAGACAAAATAATTTTCATTTTCATTGGAGTTGTTTACTTTTCCGCTTTTGTTAAACCGTGGTGGCAATTAATAAAGTCGATTGTGTGAGAACAATAAGAAATGACCTTTCGTCTACTGCGACAGTCAGGAGAGATTCCCATTCAATTCAATTTCTATGATGTTTTGGATTTGGAGACGTCGTTTTCTTTCGTTATCTTATCTTGACAGCGACACGTAGCACTCTTGACTTAATATCACCTTTGGATGAAAGGAGATTTAAACAAAACCGCATAAGGTGATAGGAAATGAATAAGATCGCTATCGACATCTGATTTATTTTCATTAAAGGGTAAAAAGTTAAGTGGTTAATATCATTTTCCCTGCTGCGCTGCGCCGTAAATTATAGAGGGAATACGATTTGGTGTTTGTGATCACGTATTACGATCTGTTAGGGTGTTTTAACATCGTCACAGCAGTTTACAATGAACAGTTTCAACCGTCCATAAATAATAACAGTTAATCGTCACTCTCACTGCCAACTGCGGCTGCTGTTGACGGTGGTAAGTTTCTGGTTTGTTGGAGGTGCCACATTTATTATTTTAGTAATTGAGTCAGTAGAATTCCGAAATTGTTTACAAGTCGTTGGTCGACGCAAAAATGAATCGTACTTCTTCGGAATCTCCGCCTCAGCAGCAAGGGCCGCAACCTTCAGTTCCTCAGCTGGTAATCCAACCCCCCGATGACGACGACATTTACGAGGATGATGGGACCGATGACTTGGCCTCCAGTGAAGTGGTGGACCCCATGCAACGGTACTTTAACTGGGCGAACATCGTGGGCATCATATCAGCGCTGCTCATCAGTGGATTCTTCATTTTTGAGCCGCAGCTGATGACCTACTTTTGGAAGGTGTATTCCCCTGAGGAAACGTCCGACTTTTTAATTAATTTGAAAACCTGTAAAATCCCTCGCCTGTACGACGGACAAAGTCAGTTACCATTCATGTGGGATTTGGACTTGAGCCGGAATAACCTGGCATACGTGGATTTTGATTGTGAGAGCGTAGACGATTTCTCTGANGAAAACCTGTAAAATCCCTCGCCTGTACGACGGACAAAGTCAGTTACCATTCATGTGGGATTTGGACTTGAGCCGGAATAACCTGGCATACGTGGATTTTGATTGTGAGAGCGTAGACGATTTCTCTGACATTGTCAACGAGGTAAAATTAAATTCTTAACTTCTGTAGTTTTAACCATTGGGGTACGTCCACTGCTGATGACTGGCATTCAGGTCCTCTTGTGTAAAACCTGCTATATTGTGGGACATTTTTTTTATTTTGTAGCGGCTTTACGTGATGACCAAACCAAAGAGAAGGAAGTGCTGCATTCGGAACATAACCCGACCTGAAATCCTGGATTCTGACATGTACCGAGTCAGCAACACTTGCCAGGAGTTTACCGCCAACGGAACAGACATCTCCGGGAGTGAATTCCTCCTCGTCCAGTGCATTCACCAGAAAAATAAAAGCGTCGATTTCAACACCCACGCCCTCCTGCCGACAAAGCCGACCATTGTGGAGAAGGTTTTATATTGGAGTTCCAAATACACCCAGCGCGATGACCTCCCCTACAGCGTCGCCATTTTTGTAATTTCCTCCACCTCCCGAGCCCAAGCCTACCGAAGTTTACCAGAAACGATGAAATTTTTAGAGGGGAGCGACGCCCAGTTCACTACCATGAATGGGTACCACTCCATGGAAGACAACACACCCATGGCTCTCTCCTCCAATAATATCCTCCCTTTAATTTCTGGCATGACCGAACCTGCCGAAGCTGCGTGGAAGTCGCGGTGGGACAACTCCTCCCTCTTGTGGACAAAGTTTATGAATGAAAAGTACATTACTCTATTTATGGATGACTCCAAGAAAATGTTGAAGACGACACATGGGAATGCGAACGGGAATGGGAAGCACAAGGCATTCCGGAAACAACCCACGGACTACTATATGAAGCCCTTTTTGGAGGCCCACTCGGAGGCGACGGATGCCTTGTTTTTAAACAGGGGCGTGGCAAAGGTACACTCCCCCCCCGCTGTTAAATTGCAATCACTCCATGTTCATTACCTCATGTCTGAAATTCTTTTTTTTATTACAGCGGTACTGCTTTGGAAAGCGCACCGTCACCTCTTACCTTCTCCACCATTTACTGCGATTTCACAAAAAGTTCGAGTTGATCCCCACCTTCAGCTTTAGCTACTTATCGTGGCCCCAGCAACAATACGGCTTGGAGTCCCTGGCCAAAATGGACCACACCTACTTGACCTTTTTCCAAGATTTCCTCGGCCTGCCTCACATCTCCGAGAGGACGGCCGTTGTAGTCTTGAGTGACCACGGGGCTATAAACCATCCCTACTTCAAAACGGAGCACGGTATTTTGGAAAAGTTGAACCCGCTCCTGATGATTAAACTCCCCCAAAAGATGACCAGTATGCATCCTCACTACTTGGACAATTTAAAGGTGAACGCCCACCGTATTGTAAGCCCGGTCGACGTCCACAAAACATTATCCCTATTCCCAAAAATGTTTGTGGAGAAGCCACCTTTCCCAACGCCCAATGGGGGCAAAACAGTCCTGACACCGAACTCCCTTCCAACAACAACAACAACAACGGTGGGGGACCCCCTGGGGAAATTGCCCGGCAGGAATCTGTTTGTATCCGAGATTCCCCACGATAGAACCTGTGAGGATGCACTTATCCCCGAAGAAATGTGCTTATGCAATAGAACCTCGCCGCCAAACTACAACGGCAGAAGTATCATTTCGTCGGATGGCACTCCCGAAAAGTACTGGCATTACGTATCCGTGTCGAATTGATAAGGAGGGGCGACACACATTCTTCCTGCGTTATTTAAGCGACATATTTATATTTTGATAAGGGCATAAGGATTAGGATAAGGGATTTGGCATAAGGGCATAAATTGAGCAGATGTTATGGTGTTCATCTATTCCTTCTATTAAAGATGCTTCTTTTTTTAAAACGAAACATTTCAACTTATTCGTTCTTTTCGTCGTATCATTTCCAATCTTTTTCATGATCATAAAAAACGCTTTTAATTTTCACCCAAAATTCGCAGCGTGCAATGCAAGGGTGGAGGGAGGGGGAGGACCTCCTGTCGAAGGATTTTTTTGTAACGACACCATGGTTTCTTGGTCACGCAGTCAAAGTTCGAACCCTAAAATTATTGTAAAAATAAAAATTGAAGGAACGCAACGCCGCCGGTCATGAACGACAGAGAGAAACGAAGAAGTCAAATCATTCCTGGATTCCGAAACAGTTCGTGCCCTGCCAGCAAACCTCCAACATTTTGAGTAGCCCGTCATCGACGTGATCGTAATCTCTCCGTCAATTAAATAGTGAAACGGTGTAACTTGGACCCTACAATACCATATGGCAGCTGCCAATCCTGAACGAGTCAACCTGGCTCCCCTCCGTCGAGGAGTCCGAGGTCGTCGAGATTTCCAAACCTGGAGACATTTCCTTCGGGAGCTGCTATCCAACGAGGAAGCGAGGCGTTACGTGAGTGAACGTGCGGCCAACTCCCGACGTCGCAAAGGCGCCTTTCAAAACCCACGTAAGAGCATTTCCCTGAAGAGGGTTGCAAAATTGAAATATTTTATTTACCACCGTTATGTTCGTCTTCCGGGTAAGGTCCATAAAATCCTCCTCTTTTCCTCCTCCACAGAACGGGTCTTCTACAAGTGCACCTGCATCTGCGGATTCATCTTCGTTACGGCAAACAAGGCCTGCGTCCAAACCGCTCGGAATCACCTCAACAATCCGGATCACCAGCGTCGTTTGGGGGTACCACCGCGTTATCCCCTCATTTCTTTCACTGTCTTCAAATGTCGTTCCAACAAGGGACCCATTTTAATTATTTTTTTCCTCTTTCATTTATCTTTCCAGCAACGCCGGGCCGCAAATCAACTGGGACGGTGAAGTAGGAGGACCTTCTAGGCAGAGCAGCAAAACGGAACCTCGGTACAAACCGCCACAATGTGTAATGTTTTCGAACAATTTTATCTATTTTTCTTACTTACAACTACTCCTTAACGCCTACGAATATGCGAATAATGTGAAACTGTTATACAATAAACCTTCTCGTTGAAACTACCCCACCA